>CAUYSK010081513.1:0-13799 GCA_963575035.1 Avahi laniger
GCCTGTAGTCCCAGCTACTTGGGAGGCTGAGGCAGTAGGATCGCTTGAGCCCAGGAGTCTGAGGTTGCTGTGAGCTAGGCTGGCCATGGCACTCACTCTAGCCAGGGCAAGAATGTGAGACTCTGTCTCAAAAAAAAAAAACAAAAAAAAAAAACAGATGTTTTAATGAAGTCAGTTTTCAGGCTGGTGGATTGTTCTGCCCTTCACTGAAGAACCAAGAGGATTTGGGTGGGGGTGGGGATAACGCGAGTTTTGCTCATCTTCTCTCTCATTCGTCAATTTGGCTACAATTTTGGTTCCCAAATCCACCCCCATCCTCCTCGAAACGTCCTGTCCCAAAAAAGAGTCTCAATCACGTCCTTGCGGTGGGCGTGATCATTTGACTAACCCCCGACCCCGACAAGGAGAGCTCTCCTTTGCACACAAGTTCTGCTGTGTTTGTGAAAACAATCAGTCCTGTTCTTTACCGCGTACCTGGTGAGCCTGGGTTTAAAAAGATCGTGCCAGTGCATGTCAGAAAGGCGCCTCGCTTTATTATCGAAGGCTGTTCTCCTATAAATAAATAATGTATTGTCCCATTCCCATTTAATTAGGAACTTTATAAGCTAACCGTGAGCTAAGAATCTCATTATTCAAACAACAAGCAGCCAGAAGTCCGCAGCGGCGGTGCCTGTGGCCATCAGCTCACGGCGCAGTGTTTCTAAGACTTGTGATGATGTTAATGGTAAGAGAAGAACCAGCTTACGCAGTGGCCGTTTTTATATGAAAAGCTCTGTGAGATAAGGCTGGGGAAAATGATTATAAATACAGTGCTTGGGATGGCACTAAAAAGGCAGAGGCAGCCCTTGCCAACAGAGGACTTTGGCTTTAAAGCCAAATAAAGCCATGTCTACCCCACGTCCCTCTCTCATCACACATCCCCCGGTAATGTCATCATCCCTGCAGGTTTATTTATTGTCCACACAGCCTGGTGACCACTCAAACTGCATTGTCATGAGCTTCAGACAGGGTCCCCCACTTCCTGTTAGGTGTCTGACGTCAAAGGCTCCTGCGTCGAACATGCCCCGGCCGGACACTCATCTTCCCACCCACGCGGGCTCTCCCCGCGTTTCCCTGGCATCAGCGGCACCGGCTCCCACCACCGCCGACTCCCCCCGCAGGGGCAGCCTCAGGCGCCAGGGGTCTGTGTCCCCCACCCCTTCCCCGCCTGGGCCATGGCTGAGTCTCCAAGGGTCTCCCCGGCTCACCCCAGTCCGCTGCCCTCCCACCCACTGTCCACGCTGCAGCCGCGAGGATCTCTCAGGAGTGCAAACCTGCCCATGTCATGTCTCTCGTAAGAGAGAAAACAACCCTTTGATATCTCCGCATTTATTTCTCCAACAGGGAAGCCCAATTTCCTCAGCCCAGCACTCCTGTCTGTCTGATTCCTCCTCACCCTCCAGGGGCGACTCCCTCCTTCAGCCTTCCTGGCCCTGGGGGCTGCGCTGGGTGACCACCATGGGCCCAGGGCGCTCTGCCCTCTGACAGGCACACGTTCAACCTTGCCAGGGGTCACCTGTTCACAGGGTGAGGCTCACCCACACGATCAGGTGCACAGAGACATCCATTTCCTCGTTTCTTTTAAATTAGCTTTGACGCCGGGGGAGGGGGAAGCAAATGTCGGTCATTCTTGGGGTTTCTGGCACTGTTCCCATCCTGGGTGGTGCCCTGGCCAGAGGGAATCATTGGAGGAGACCCCTTGTCCGAGGGCCACGCTGGGTGGTCCCAGCGCCCTTCCTCAAGCCCACTCAGCCCTGGCCGTGTCCGGGATGCTAGAATTTTGGCCCAAAGGAAACCCTGGTGCCCAAGGTACTCCCCAGAGTGGGACCCAGGTTTCCTCCCCTTATGGCAGCTTAATTTTCATCCCTTCACCTGTCTGGGGACTCTCCAGTGAGGGACAGCCAGCCCTATGTTCCCAATGAGTTTGGGATTTTCCAGAAAACAGGATGTGGGTGACTTCCAGATAACTCCCGCTGCATACATCTCCCTTGGGGAGGACTCGGGGAGAAGGGAAAATATTAACACGGTGAACCAAACACAGATGGGTATCCTAGTAAGTTACTCGGACCTTGTCACCCAGCACAGCTGTCCCTGTACCACGTTTAATCGGCTGCACACAGAGCCTGGTAATGAGAGAAAGACCAAAGATGAGGTATCAGCCCAGGCCCACCAGACGTGCAAACATCAGTCTGGCGATGCCACGTGTGGGCACAACATGGAGACTCAGGAGCACTTAGACACCGTGGGTGGGATTGGTTGTAAGTCAGGGCAAACACTTTGGAGAAAAGTCAAAAATATCTAACGAAGTTAAAAAACTCAAAATTCCGCTTACAGTGTAAACCTGAAGAACCCCTTGCTCGTGTGTGAACATTCCTACCATGTTCATTGCAGCACTGCTTGTGATCGAGAAAAACTGGAAAGAACCTGAACATCCATCAACAGGTAAAAAGATAAATAAAGTATAAAATATTCTGATGTGGAACAGTGTAGCGCCGTGGGCGTCCAAGGTGTTTACTCACATACTCCTTGACAGGATTTTGCAAAACAGTGTTCCCCTCACGTACTTTTAAGTTGACATCCAAAATATTTCATCTTAAGTTTTAAAAGTTGAAGAGGTAGTTTCTAGGGTTCTAGCCATCACTCTTTTGAAAGTATCCAATGAAATGTAAATATATTGATTTTGTCTCCTATAGTCCATTTTTTAGAAACACATGAGGAAGCTGTCATCGAATAGTCAGAAGGTTTTTGATTGTTTAGGATGAATGCAATGAACACAATTGTTTGGGATGAATACACCAAGTACATCACTTTAAAAGTTTCCTACCAGATATCAAGTGACTACCAAAGAGGATTAAATAATGTATCTAAAAAGGTGAGAATTGAAATAATAAAAATTGGGAGAATATTTGGATCTACTGAAAATGAAAGCAGGCTTTGAATGTTAATCTGAATAAATTGAGAAATGGAAGTAAACAATTTGGAAAGTGAAAACTGGTTTCGGTGTTTGACTTTAATAAATGATATTATAAAAGAGACCTCAATATTTTTTCTTAGCTTTATAAAAAAGAAATGATCAGCTATTAAAGCTGACATTAACATAATGAATGGTGAAGTGCTTGAATGTACGAAACTAAAATAAGTCTACAAACAAGAAAAGAAAGATATTATAGAAACAAGAAAATGATATATAGCAATTTGAAAACTTTATCAATTTCAGGATTAAAACTATTAGATTGTTGAATAAGTTGTATGAAATATATTTGCTATTTAAGGACAGAATATGAAAACATTTTGAAACGTTTAAGTTATTCCAGTTTATTGAATCCCTTCTTTTTCCTTGAATAAGCCAATGAAATCCAATCTATTGAATCCTGAAACATGGCCAAGTGAGGTTTATAGAGTCCGTGGATTAAAGACAAAAAAATTAATAAAATGAAGCCAATTAATTAAATATATCTCAGTCAATAATTTTTATGACTTCACTGATAATATAAATATAAATGTTTTAATCTCAGGAAGTATAAAAATATCTAGAAACATTTTTAATGTAATTGTGTTAGTTCAGTAGAAGCAAAAGAGGATTCGTCGTCTTGACCAATACAGGTGATGTTCAGAGAAAGTCTCCAGTTACGGAGACTGTAGACGACCTAATAACTATTAATGGCGAGGTCCCTGGAGGAATTTAATGTTAAAAAATAATTTTTTTATCAATGACAAAATCATATAACATATAATATTATATGAATACATGTCAAAGATTTTCTTTAACTCATTAATTGTTGAAGGAGCCAATAAGATGTGCTCCAAAGAGAATTCAGAGAACACACATATAGAAAATCAGGAGCACCAAAATAAATACTAATAAATTTGCAAATCAACAGGTCAGTATCCCCAGGGCAATTGTCAATTGCATCTCCATTGGACAAAATTCATTTGCATTTCTATGGGTAAGGATAGATTGTATCATTGTCAATCTCTACAATTTACAGCTGTGAAATAGATGAAAACAAAGGTGCCTATAAGTCAGAAAAAGTGGGGACATCTAATACTCTTTTTTTGGTCCATTTCACAGTTTCTCACAATTTTTCCCAGCAATGTTATTCCCTACGTCAGCTCACAGCTGAGACCTGCTAGCGTGGTTATATAGCCACTGGTACCCCTGCCCAACAAACAAAAATTATACCTACAATTTCTAAAGATAACAAGTGATTTAGAGCAGTGATTCAATGAATGATTTATGCTCCAACTTATCACTCTGTAAACAATTTCATAAAAATATATAATTTAGACAATGAAAAGCCGTATTTTATATATTTTATAAAATGTTTTTGCATTTTATAAAATCTATATACGATATGTTTCTTAGTGTGATTTCTAGATTTCTATTACAATGACGTTAGCAAACGTCGTGACCGTCACTTCTGCGTATGCAGACACACACACGCACGTATGTGGGAAGCGGACACGGCAGAAAGAGGCGCTGCTCCGCCGCCGGGGAGCAGGAGGGGCCCGTTCGCAGGCAGGTGACGATGAGGCAAGCTGCCCGTTTGTAACCATGGGGTCTGCCATCTATTGGTTGGACTCCATAAACCAAGAACAGGGTCAGGCTCCGGCAGACGTGCTCCACGCCCAGCCTCCCCCACCTCAGGAGATGGCACCAGCACCTGCCCAGTGGTTCGCAGCTGGAGTCCAAGCCTCTTCCCCATCCTTCTCTCTCCCTCACATTCCGCAGCGGATCCCTCAAAACCCCTCCCAGTCCTGTTCCCGAGGTGTACTCATCGCCCCTCCTTCCCCTCCTCCGCACTGCCTCCACCACCCCCTCCAGCACCTCTCTTCCGTACCCCCACCACAATCTGTCCCCTGGCCACAGCAGGTGACCTCTAAAAAGCAAATCAGGATCGTTCCCCTGTTTATACCCTTCAGTGATTTCCCCTGACACTTAAGTCTCAACTCCCTCCCTTAGACAACAAAACCAGACAAAATCTGGGCTAATGCGATTTCACATCCATCTAAAATTATAAGCCCTCTCCCCTCCCCCGGCACTCGCTGGGCCCCTCCTTGCTACCTTCTCTCCGTCCCATTGATTGCATATCAAATATTATGTTATGCCGTAGAGTATCAGATCTTGTATCTACACGTTATATTATTTAGGTAGTTTGTTGTTTGTCTTCCTTTGCAATAAAGTGTAAGTTTCATGAGGTCAGGGGCGTTTGTATGTTTTCTTTTATGGTTGTGTATCCCAAGTACCTAAAACAGTGCCAGACACATGGCAGGAGCATAATTAATGCATGCGGAATGAATGAATGGAGTCCCCTCACTCACTGGGCTCCAGCCTGGGGCTGTGAGGGGTCTGAGATGTGACCCTACTTGCAAGCTAACAGGTAGCCAGCCAGAGTTCCACGGATGCTGGCAGGAGGGATGAGATTCCGGGGCCAGAGACAAAGGGCTTTATCACTCACAGTGCAGCGGGTAGTGTGAGCTTTGCATTGCATTAGTTCCCCTGCTCCCGAGTTCCCCGTGGATGGCACAGAGCAGTCCAGGTGGATGTGCACACCCAGTGGGTTTGTGTCTCTGAGGAAGCCTGAGTTTGGGGAACTTGCCTCATTTATAGTGGGCTGCAAGCCAACTGCCCCACCTTTGCAGAGGGACCATTATCTTTACTATGCCGGACGGTGAGCAGCTCTGCTCTCTCCTCCAGAGGGGGTCTCTATCTCTCTCTCCAACGCTAAAAAGAGAATCCAGGCAAAGGCCCTCCCTGGTCTGTTTCCAAGACTCGCAGAAAAGCAAGACATTTATGGCAATGTCTCCCGACCCCTGTCACTGTCACACCACCCTGTTTTTGCCTTTGCAGCGTTTACCACTCTGAGATTATCTTGTGCATGCATTTGCTTATCGCCAACCCCCACCCCACCACCCATGGCCACCAATTGAGCGTAAATTCCTCAAGCAGGACCCAACCCTGGGAAAGTGCTGCCATGAAGCGCGAGGAGGCGCAGCGCTTACGTACATAAGATGATTCACAGGTGGGAAAAACACACAGAGACTTCCAGATCAAGAAGGTGGGAGCTGTGGCCAAGAGTAAGGGGTGCTGAGGGGACAAGGGTGCTGACAGAGGTTGGGTGGTCTCAGAGGAGGAGGGGACAACATGGAGAATGAGATTGTTGCGGGGAAAAAAAAGCTAAAGACAGAGACATCAGTGAGGAGGCCATTGTAACAAAGAGGGAAGAGAGAGAGAACTGAAGCTAACGGATTTTGGGGTGTTGACAACCGAGACAGGAACAGGGGAGGATGGGCAGGTCTAGCGGAAAGGCTTGGCCATGCAAGTCTTCCAGAAAAGTCAACGAGTGTGTTTCCGCAGAACGTAAGGGGTGAGGGGCCCTGCGGGCCACAGCACTGGCCTGCAGTCCTGTTGGGACCAGGTACTCTGCATGCATTGCTCATCCCATCCTCCCCAAACCCCTGCAAGGGATGGGGAAGCTGAGGCCCCAGGAGGCTAAGCAGCTTCTCTAGGATCACACAAGGTGGGATCTAGGGAGCTTGCCCTGGCCTGGAGCCACCACGTGACACCATGGTCCCGGAATTACACATCCAACCATGACTAAGTAGAACTTTCAACAGTGCCTTCAGCTTCTTTTCCAAGAAGACCCCAAGCAGGCAGGTGAGGCCGGTGCTACAGCAGGTGTCAGAGGGCCCGGGAGCCGTGGGGTTTTGGAGGCCAGCACCAGGCCGGGTCACCAGGTCAGGAGTATGGAGATTGAGGGCATGAAGGAGAAAGTGTCTTCTGCCCGCGCAGGGATCTGAGGTCACTGCTGCTCCCTGGCCATCACCTGAAGACGCAGTTCTGAATATTACTCCTGTGAAGAAGACCTGGCTGACCAGAAAACCAGGCGCAAGACACTTGCGACCTTTAGACCACAATGGCCATGCTGGCCCAGGTCAAGGGCTCCAAGGAGGTAGCCCCTGCCACTCCTGGCACCAAGCTCTCCATCACTCCTGCGAGGCAGTGCCCTGGGAAATAGGATGGGCAGGTGCCACGCTGCTCCTTGCGTGTTGACAGGGCTCGGGGCTCTGGGTCTGTGCTGGCGTCAGATCCCCATTCCTCGTCTCCGCCCGTGCCCGCGGAGAGGCTGTCAGGACCTGGTGTTCACGACTGTTCCACTTTGTCCAGGAGAGACCTGGGACCTGCTAAAACCACCTTCTCTGCCACTTCCAAGCCCAAGAGCCATCTAACCTCTGATCCATTCACCCAAGAATCCATACGGAGAACCAGGCTCCTGCTTTCACAGAGGGTTTTCACACGAGCAACCTCCGCTCCCCACCATCCCCGAAAAGCCCACTCATTTTTAAGAGACCAATTGCAACGCCCGAACCTAATCTGCAAATCCTGCTTAAAATGAGCCCCAACGACAGAGGGAATTCCTGTTACGTTTTTGGTGTGATGATGTTTGTTTGCTCCTTACCTTTTAGAGATACATCATGAAAAATATACTGATGAAATAACATCTGGGATTTGCTTCACAGTAATGGGGGGAGGGGTAGTGTATTTTTGAAGCCGGGACGGGAAGATGGAGAATTACGACACTCATTTTTATATGCTTGAAATTTGTCACATTAAAAGGCTTTAAAAATATTTCAGTAGATTTTAAAGCAAAGCTACATGTAGTCTCTCCTCGTCCCCCCTTAATGTTCACCAGCGCCTCCCACTGCGCTGTGATCGGAGCGTTTCTGTTCCCCGTTCCGAGGACGGAGGGGGCGACCCTGTCGGCTGCGCGTTCTGCTCCCGCAACCTGCCGCAGCTTTTCTTCTTCAGGAAGAACGCTCTTCTCAAATCGCCCCCAACTAATCGGAGGAAAGACATGGGCTTTCTTTTCGATCCTGTCTTGTCTTCCTTAACTTTTTTCCTAAAATGAGAAAGAAGCCAAAAATGAGAAGAATTATAGTGCATTGCCGTGAGAGTGTGAGTTCCGGGTGCCAGAACTTCTAGCTAGGAGGGAGGGAATTTCCACTTCATTCCCTAAAAAGGGGTGGCACGTCCCCCCTTTAACAAATGTCTGCTGCTGGCTACCGCTTAAAATTTACATCTGTTGGATACTCTCTGATGTTTTTTGCAGCAACTGTATCTGTGGCCTCAGATATAAACTATTTTAGAAAGCAGAGTTCCTTGGACTTCTAGAGGAGCTTGTATCTTACCATCACAGATTTTTTTTTAAAAAAAATTAAGCAGAAAACTTAATAGATGTATTGGGGATTTTTACAATCTTTAAAAAGATACTCATGAAAACTGACTCTTCCTTCCCATGACAACCATTTTGTAAAATCAGAAGCCAACCAGGACAGTTGCCACTTGCCCCAGGCAGGTGACGGTTGAGGATACTGTTGCTGACATTTGTTTCTCTTGAGAACAGGGTCAACTGATGGTTTTGTGATGTTAGTACAAGAGTTTTGAAAACGAGCCAATATTTGAAGTTTTGTTTCCCATTCTCCTTTGGGAACATTTTTTGTTTGTTTCCTACGATACAAAGAGTCTCCTTGTGAACACTGAAAAATGTCTAACATATGATCATTCATGAAAAGTTGATTATAGGCCAGGCGTGGTGGCTCACACCTGTAATCCCAGCACTTTGGGAGGCCAAGGTGGGAGGATTGCCAGGAGTTTGAGACCAGCTTGGGCAATAGCGAGACCCCCATCTCTACAACAACAAAATTTTTTTTTTAATTAGCTGGTGTGGTGGCACGTACCTGTAGCTCTAGCTACTCAGGAGGCTGAGGCAGGAGGATCACTTGAGCCTAGGAATTGGAGGCTGCGGTGAGCTATGATGACACCACCGCACTCCAGCCTGGCAACAGAGTGAGACCTTGTATCAAAAAAAAAGTTGATTATTTCAAGAAAGGAGAAATATTAAAAAAATTCATAGCTTTAAAGTTGGAAATTCAGAACTGCCAGAACGCCAGAAGAGCATCACAGGAGTTAATGTTCCCAAACTCCTAAAGCTCAAAACCCAGACAAAATATTCAATGCAGCAGAAACGCTTCCCTTCTGAGGCTGTCCCCTTTGCATTCTGATTAAAGGCGTGTTCTGGAGAACAAGCAGGACGGGAATAAATCTGGTTTTCCCTTTTCTCTGTTTGGGGTCAGCTGCTTTCGTCGCCTTCCCAGCACCTCCCAGGAAGGGATGTGCAGAGCTCCGTGAGCGAGGCTCCAACGCACCATGGAGACATCGTGCCGTAAAAGTGTCTTCTCTCATTTTCAAGGTAAACAAATGTTATTGCCACCAGGAAATAGACCAGATGAAAAGAAACCGGGAACCTGGAAGAGTTGCCCAGGCAGTAATTCTTTTCGGTTTCCAAGTTCATTACCCTCATTTACTAAACTCAGTGGGACAAAATGCTAAGTTTCTCAACAGGCCCATAAACACAAAGCCTATGTATTTTAAATCTGTGAGTATAAAATAACTAAGCTGATTTTTTTTCTTGCTCACAATGCATTTTCCGTTTTTTCTCTTCTGATGATATGGCTGGTAATGCAGGCGTCTGAATCTCGTATCCTGTGTTACAGAGCGCTACTGATCTCGAACTCATTGGCGATTTGCAGGGTGACAGGTAAACAGCAGTAACCCCAAATCTCCAGTGTAAATGGTAACTGTAGGAGGTAGCAAGTATCACGGATAACTTGGTAAGAAACATGAGTGTCTGATAGTGGAAGACATGGTGGGTCCCCCCCCTCCCCGCCATTTGTAAGAAAGAGGCACCTGTTTGGGAGGTTGCTGGGTTTGGAGGCCACATATGCTACACTCGAATGACCTGTTCTGGGCAATTTACCAGGTGACCACAAAAGCCACCAGCTTGGAGAGGGCCAAGAGCCGGAGAAGGTGCTGGGCCAGACTGCACTGCAGTGGCTTTGACCCTCAGCACGGAAGGTCCAGCCTCACGCCGTGGGCGGTCGCTGCTCCTACTGCACACTGCAGCCCGCAGACGCTCTGGCTTTATAGGATGCTGTGATGATTTGTTCATTTTGTGGGTCAACTTGACTGGGCCATGGGTGCCCAGATATTTGACCAAACATGCTTCTGGGTGTGTGTGGGGGTGTGTTTGGATGAGGTTACATTTGAACGGGTTGACCAAGTGAAGCAGGGGGCCCTCCCCAGTGTGGGGGGGCCCCATCCAATCAGTTGAAGGCCTGAAGCAGTGTAAGGGATGCCTCCGGAGAGTCCCCAGGCTCCAGACTCAGGTCCTATGTCCCCATCATGTAGCAGCATGACGAAGACTGGCGCTCCCATGAGTAAGGGGGGACTCCTCCTGCCTGGCTGCCTTGCGCTGAGACCTCTGTCTTTCCTGCCTGCAGACTCGAACTGAAGTATTGGCTCCTCCTGGTCTGGAGCCTGCCGGCTTTCAGCCTGCAGCTGCACTACGGCCCTCCGGGCTCTCGGGCCTCCAGCCTCTGACTGGACCACGCCACCCTCCGCTCGCTGCCTGCAGGTCTCGGGACTCGTCAGCCTCCACAGGTGGCCAGTTCCTTACACACACACACACACACACACACACACACACACAGTCACACACACGGCCTGTTTCTTGGAGAACCCTGACTAGCACAGACGCTGAAATGGCCTCTGAGAGCTCGGTTAAGTCATCGGGGGGAGTCCGGAGCTTGCAGGCGGCAGCCACCCGCGGGAGGCGGGACGCGCAGCCCCCACCCACATGTCCAGGCCCAGTGTCCTGCTCCCTGCGGCTGAAAGACTTGGGCTGGGGGCCCTGGGCGGAGGGGGCTGAGGCCTGTTTTGATTACACACAACGGCTCACTTTTAAGATGTTTTCTTTCTATCCCTTCTCCTATAGGTCCTTCTGGTTTAGAGCTTTCAGTCTCCAGGGACTCAATCATGTTCTCCCTGAGGCTCCTGCCAGGCTATTTTTAACCACTGGAGTGGTTTATAATGTTGCTGAAATGGTTGAGTCTGCTGAGGCAGATGAGGTGCTGCCACGCGATGGGGACATATGGACCGAGTCTGGACCTGGGACTCCCCTGGGGCCCCCCACGCACTGCGCTGCCCAGAGGCAAACCCTGCGGCGTCGCCCGCCGCCCCAGCCTCTCACCGGGGAGGCCCCACTGCCCCCCATCCTCTCAACAGTAACAAAATGCTCCCTTTCCACATTGCACGTTTTTACTATTTCATTTTTGAAGAGTTTTATAACTTTGATTTTGACATTATTATTAATTTTGATGTTCAGCTTTTGGTCTCCTTTTTAATAGTCAAAATTTCTCTCCAATCTCAGTCATTTCCAGGGGCCTCTGACGTGTAGTTTGGAAGCATTGTTCCTGGAGGGCCCAGTGGTGGCAACAACCGTGTCCTTCTAGAAGGACAACACGACCACACTCAGATCTCCTGGGATAAAAGTCTGAGTCGCCTCAACCAGCGTAGAACCTGGACCAGCAGCAGGGCTCCAGGGAAGGACAGGAGTGTGTGTGTGTGTGTGTGTGTGTGTACGTGCACCGTGTGCGTGTGCTTGCTCATGACGGATTTACCTCCTCCTTCCCTTTCTTTACTTCACTGTTGATTATCATATGTGTTTGCTGTGGCTAAATTTATCTTCCTTGTATGATCTGCCTCCTCTGGAGATGGGATTATACCAGAGCTAGAGGATCCTAGACTTGACACAGGATGCATTTGTGTGTGAGGTTTTGGAGGTTTCCATATGTAATAGCTGTATTTTGCTTGGGGCGGTTCTGAAATTATTTCTATATAAGGGGGCACATGGGTGCTGGGCAGCGAGGCTGGGATGGAATGGCTGCAGGGCACCAATGTTGGTTTGGGAATCTACCCTTCCTCTTGGACACTCTTGATAAAACTGTGGGTTAAATGTTCCTCCTGCCCTGCCAACGACAGGGTATGTCCTCACTCTCTACCTGTCACTTCCACTTACCCCTCGACCCTCTGCAGTCGGGCTTTCCCACCGCTGGGCTGAGTTGCTCCTGCCCAGGTCCTCAGAGGAGACCCCATCAGCAGCCCCGACTGGTGCTAATTCACCCTTGAGTTCCCAGCAGGCTCTGCCCCTGCCACCCAGCATGTGCCTGTGGTTGTCACATCCCCTGGGTCCCATCTCCTGGACTCTCCAGCCCTCCTCTGGCCCCAGTGCTGCCACCTCGTCATTTTGTCACCACACCACACACCTGCCCACGGGGTTGTATCTGCTACCACGTGTTCAACCAGCAGAGGAATGGCTCTGGCCAATTTAAGCTGAAATGGAACTTACTAGAAGGATATGGAGTAGCTCATAGAACCAAAGTGAAAGCCGAAGAGCCAGACCTAGAACAGGACAGGATAGAGCTCGCAGGTTCATGCTAACAATGTCATCTGGCTGCCCTTCTGGGGTGACTCAGCCCGGCCCCTGTCAAGTTTGGTGTAATTCTGCCAAGGATGCCAATTGCAGGGAGAGAGCCTCTGATGGATCGAACCTGACTCACATACCCTGTTGTTGGCAGGGCAGGAGGAACATTTAACCCACAGTTTTATCAAGAGTGTCCAAGAGGAAGGGTAGATTCCCAAACCAACATTGGTGCCCTGTAGCCATTCCATCCCAGCCTCGCTGCCCAGCACCCATGTGCCCCCTTATATAGAAATAATTAAAAAATTATTTATTTGTCCAATTTGAATTGTACATATTTATGGTATGCAGCATTTTTTTTAAGACATGATCTCACTCTCACTCAAGCTGCAGTGCAGTGGCTCGAGCATAGCTCACTGTAGCCTCCAACTGCTGAGTTCAAGTGATCCTCCCACCTGAGCCTCCCAAGTAGCTGGGACTACAGATGTGGCTAATGTTTTATTTTCTGTAGAGATGAGGGGGGTCTCAATATGGTGCTCAGGCTGGCCTCGAACTCCTGGCTTCAAGTGATCCCCTCCCACCTTGGCCTCCCAAAGTGCTGGGATTTTCGGTATGAGCCACCATGCCCAGCCTCTATTTTCAATTTCTTGAGGGACCTCTATATTGTTTTTCTGTAATGGCTATATTAATTTACATTTCCACCAGACAATATTTTAACTAAGATATTGGTTGGGCTGTTTCCATATAGATCAAATGACAGGGACTTAGATGAGGTGGAAGGTTTATTTCTCCCTCCTGTACAAGCCCAGGCGCACATCAGGTGGGCTGTCGGGGGCAGTTCTGTTGCAGGAGGTCAACACGCAGCCCGGCACCCGCAAGCTGCTCTGCTGTCCCCAGGGCGCTGTCTTCATCTACACGGTCACAGCCAGCCCACGCCCTCGTGTCCACGTTCCAGTCCTCAGAAAGGGGAAGGAAGCCGAGGGCAAGTAACGTCTTTGACAGACACGTCCTGGGAGCTCAGTGTCACGGCCGCATCTGCTGGTGAGAGGCTGGCTGTATAGTCATCATCGTGTGGGCAGCCAAACCCAGCAGGGTTTATTTCCAGAAGAAAAAAGGGAGTGGACAACAGGAAGTGACAGCAGCGGCTGCCACGGATGACTCTGTCCAGCTGTGAAGGAAGGAGCCGGGAGGTGGCTGGAGGAACTAATGGGTTGAAGGTCAAAGGCAGTAGGAGAGAGAGATGTTGAAGACACAAGAATAAGAAAGAGATCACAGCAGGGCGCAGTGGCTCACACCTGCAGTCCCAGCTACTCAGGAGGCTGAGGCAGGAGGATTGCTTGAGGACAGGAGTTTGAGGCTGCAGTGATCCATGATCATGTCACTGCACTGCAGCCTGGGTGACAGAGCGAGACCCTGTGAAGAAAGAAAGAAAGAAAGAAA
>CAUYSK010081515.1:0-28623 GCA_963575035.1 Avahi laniger
AGAACAGACTGACCCCAAACCCAGCAGAAGAAGGGAAATTATTAAGATCAAATCAGAGCTTAATGAAATTGGCAACAGGGAAACTATCCGGAAGATTAATAGAACCAAAAGTTGGTTCTTTGAAAAAGTAAACAAAATTGATACACCCCTGTATATTTATATCTTAACAGAACATGTTTGGCCTAGTAGGGTCTCTCTTTCTAGCACGGCCCATCCTGCCCATCCCAATCATCAGAAATAGGGCAGAGAGAACATTACATTCCAACCCCTATTTATAGGCATTATTAAGTTAAGCTGCCTCTAGCATTAATTGAACTATAGGAAAATCCACCTGGCTTGAGAGACAAGAGATTGAATTCCTTGATGGCCTCCATAAATAAGCAAGGTACAAACTTAGAAAAAGACAAAAGGGAAAGCCCAATCCACTATTCTTAACACTTGTGATAACTGTCAACCACTATTATGTAGCGGCCTACATATTTATCTCTAGATTTCACTCAGAATGATTAAGGATGTGTCTGCAACAAAATTCATGCTCTTAGCATTTTGTCTCCAAATTCAAGAAATACCATGTCTATTAATTAACCTTTGGTTCAACTGCAAGTGACAGAAAGCACCCCCCCCGGAAAAAAAAAAAAAAAACCCAGTGACTTCAGCAAGTAACATGTTCTTTTCTCTCTGAAAGTAAGTGATTCAGGACTGTTATGTTCTCTACAGTGTGAGTGACCCAGAGCCCTTCTATTTTGTGTTCCACTATGCATCACCTTCATCCCCAAGGCTGCCTTGAGATCCAAGGTGTCCTTAGCCATCAAATCTGTGTGTAAAAAAGCAGGAATAAAGAAAACGGAGGAAGGCTGGGTACAGTGTTTCATGCCTGTAATCCTAGCACTCTGGGAGACTGAAGCAGGAGGATCGCTTGAAGTCAAGAGTTCGAGACCAGCCTGACCAAGAGCGAGACCCTGTCTCTACTAAAAATAGAAAATATTAGCCAGGCGTGGTGGCGCATGCTTGTAGTCCCAGCTACTCGGGAGGCTGAGGCAGGAGGATCACTTGAGCCCAGGAGTTGGAGGTTGCTGTGAGCTAGGCTGATGCCACAGCACTCTAGCCTGGACAACAGAGGGAGACTCTGTCTCCAAAAAAAGAAAAAGAGAAAAAAAAGAAAAAAAAGAAGGAGGAAAAGGCATGCCCCTTTCCTTTAAGAAATGTTAAGAAATTGCACACACCACTCCCACTTACATCCTGTTAGCCAGTTTAGACACATAGCCATCCTAGGTGCAAAAGAGATAGGTAAATGCAATCCTGTGTTTCCAGCTTAAAGTACAGGATTTTGTTACTGAGGAAAATCAGGAGAATGGAATTTGTGGGAAACCGTCACTGTGTCATGTCACGTTTTCAAGTCACCCAAGTCTTTCTGCAAGGACTTCTCACTTCAGTAATCCCCACTAGTACAGTGCCTTCCACAGGATACAGTAGATAATCAGTGAATGTTGTTCAATTGGTTCATTTACATTTATACAATTTCCTAATTCCTTTTAATGTCTAGTCATTTTAGTTGGACACTAAGGAGCAGATAAAAATATAAAATAAATATAAAGATGAAAAATATAATACAGATGTAATAACAAAAATATTTTTTAAATAATCCCATTCTATGTTATCCATTTTAGAAACTAAATTTATTTTCTAATATCAGATGATGTGTTTAAAGTGGATTCTGTCTGAAAATGATAGATGAACTTGAGTGTGCATAGATAGCCCTCTGAAGAAACTCTTTGGAAGACTGATTTATGGATTATATCCACAAAGATTCTGATTTAGAGAGTCTGGGGTTGGGCTCAGGAATCTGGATTTTAGGTAGGTGCCCAGGATAAATACAATAAGAAACCCTATCATGAAACATGGCAGATTGGATTGTCTTTTCCCGTGGCTTGCTTCCCACAAAGCCCAGCATAGGACCAGATCTTTAAAAGCATGATTGTGAACTCTAGAATATTATCTTTCTTCCTGTACCTTCCACACATTATTTCTAATCCAAGGTCCTTATATTAAGAGTTTCCTCTCTATTACCTGCTCCTTCCTATCTCTGCTTTATTTCTGATTCTTCCCCACGTGACAAGACTCTCAAGTTCTCCCCAGCACAAGAAGAGAAGCCTGAGGAGCCCCGTTGAGTCAAGTGAGGAAGTGCTCGATTGGCAAACCAAAGGCAAGAATGAAAGAGATGCTGTTTACAATTATATTCATTTATTTGACCCTTAGATTGGTAAAATATAAAATTCTTTACTCAATGTTTTAATAGTACAACTAATAAGAATAAATCCTAATGTAACGCCTGTGCAATATTTGGCTTTCGAGTATAGTAAGACATAATTATGGATTTTATTCTAAAATTCAACATTTCCCAAACTGTGATATATATCTCATATATATGAGGTAATTTTAAGTGGCACTTTTGCAAATTTTAAACTTGAATATTTTCATGTTTATTTTTTACTCTTACCTTGCATTTATAGCAAGCAATTCTGAATTTCTGTTAGTGGCAGTGTTATAAAGTTTTATTTTGGGATAACATTTTTAAATTAAAAAAGTAAGTTAATTTAAAGAAGGGTATTAAATGAAAGGTGTATAAGCAAAATTAGAATCAAAATCCAAGTGCAAGAGTTAGCGGTTGGGTGATTTTGAGTATATCCTTTAACCTCCCTGAGCCCATTTCTTCAAGTATAAAATGGGAATAATAATAACCAACTCAGAGGATTTTTACATTGAATAATTCATGTTTATGTTATTGACATCTGTTATTATTGTTAATATTATGCATCTGGATCAGATTTTCATGAGCATTATCATGATATTTAATGTGAAATCTCCCTGGACTTTGAAAGATAACCTGGGCTTGCAAAGAAACATTGGCTTCTGAAAGGATATAATTAGAATAAAGTCAGATATCAAATGTCCATCAGTAGAGTACTTGTTAAATTATAATCCATCCATTCAATGGAATACTATGCAATCATTAAAAGAATTGAGAGTTGGCTGGAATGTAGATGCAATGAGAGAGAGAGAGACAGAAATAATGAGAAAGGGTATCTCAGGGTCAGAGGGATATAAGAATTTGAAAAGGTTTTATAGAAAAATGAAATGAGCACATCTTTGAAAGTTGAGAGCAGCAGACTGACCAAATGAGAAGCAAGTAACTGAGACGGAGGAAGCAGCTGGAACAGACACAAATGCAAGAAAAAGCCTGACTTTGTGAGCATGTCTCCTCTGTAAAATGCAAGCAGCTCAGTACAGCTAGAGAATGAAGTGCACACCACATTGGGGCATGGCTAGAAATGAGTCTGAACTGGGGGTGCGGAACTTATGGCCTTGGGGCCACATGTGACCTTCTGGATCCTTGAGGGCAGCCTTTTGACTGAACCTAAATATTACAGAACAAATCTTTTCCATAAAAGATTCTAGACAGTTTGGTGGCAGATCATGGAGAGCCACGGTGCCATGCTCACAGGCAGGGTAGTGGGGTGCCACCAGCCAGCTTCAAGAAAGGAAGTAGCACGATCAAAGCTGTGGTCATGAGAGATCACTTTGATGGCGGTTTGGAGGGTGGTTAGTTGTGTGAAACAAAAGGCCATTACTACAGTCTAGACCAGAAACAAGGAAAACCTCCTAAGCAAAGGCAGTCACAGCGGGGACGGAGAGGAGGCCGGTGCAGCAGGCATTGTGACTACCGGAAGTTGAGGGAAACTGAAGAGCCCCTCAAGGCTGACTTCCGAGTCTTGTAACTGTTAGAGGCTATAGAAAAAGGAAAAGGAGCACATCTTGGTGAATATAATTTGGAACTCACTCCATTTGAGATGCCTAAGGAGTATCCAAGTGGCAATTAGCTATGTGGGCCTATGCATCTAGTACTAAAGCGAGAGACAGAGGTGTGGATGACTGCTGCCTGTTAGTCTTAAGATCACCTCCCACAGGAGGTTCCAGTAAAAGCCTGTCTGGTAAAGTGTCTTCAATAATGAATCAATACAAATGTGAAAATGGCCTTTTATTTTGGCCTTGTGGCTTATTTCCAAATAATTTGCTTTGTGCTCCATCCAGGGGTGGGGAACCTGTGGCCTCGGGGCCACATGTGGCCTTCTGGATCCTACAGTGTGGCCTTTTGACCAAATTCAAATTCTATAGAACAGATCCTTTTAATAAAAGGACTTGTTCCGTGAAGTTTAGATTCAGTCAAGGGACCGCACTTGGGGGATCTGGAGGGCCACATGTGGCCTTGAGGCTGTCTAACTTGTGGAGGATCATTCACAATAGCTCTAATTTCCGACTCCTGTGTTTGGCACTGATAGGTGATCAGTCTCTTCCATCTGACCAAGATGGCACAACCTACTCCAAAAGTTATGCCAAGGAGGGTTCTGAGATATAATTTCTATTCTGAGAGTGAGATGGGCCTGTTTGGATGGGGTAATAAAATGAAAGAAATCCTAAAATGCACAGCAAATTGATCTTTCCTATACTCTAGTTATCAAACTTATAGAAACTCTTGATTTTGAAGTTTTGAATAGTGTAATGTATTTTTTAAAGCAACGGTAAAATCTAGAAGTCCCTTTAAAGAGAGGCCAGATATGTGAGAGTGGGAAACAGTGTGCCATGCCTATGAAGCTCACAATTCTACTTGGCTTTGCCTGGTGTTGAAAGTGACCAAAACTAATCAGGTCCAGAAGAGCATTCAGTAAAGCTGCTTTTCTGACTCTCTGCCTCTGCCCTTCCTGCTTCTGCTGCTGAGCAGATTGCAAGAGACTGGTGCCAACTCTACATTGCTTAATAATAATTCTCATTAGCATGCTGCCTTGGATGTGTACCGCAGAGCAAAATTTAGCTTCTCCTTGGTGTGAATCAAGAGAAGAGCATGAAATTCTCAGAATGTGCAAAGGGTTAGAAGAGGGGACAGGACACCTTTGGATGTGCATGGCAGCCTCTCTTTTCTCTCCCGAACAAGGGTGGGATAGACAAAGAGGAATTTTATTAACAGTGCCAAATAGAGAACTTGGTGTTCTTTCTGCTTCTCCACTTGCAGTCCCTGAGATTTCAGTTGTTCGCAGCTTCTTACTGAACAGTCTGATACATTCCAAACGCACATGGCCTGCCCAAGCTCAGTGCCCCTGTGGAGCGAACGCTATTAGCTTTGGTTTATGCATTTGACCACAGGGCAACAGGCCGCGTGTACCTGCAGCTCCATGACTTCCCTGAGGTCATTCACATTAGCTTTTGTTATGAAAGTGAACGAGCCGCCGTTTACTCTCCTGCAGACGCCAGGGCGACTGAATGGCACTCTGAGGAGACACGCACAACCTTGCACATTGACAGCCTATTTAACAGGGGCCATATTTCCCACAATGGCTTTCACATGCCATCTGCTGTCACATGATACCACGTGCCAGGTCCTTATAAGAAATGTATTCGATCACCCAGTTTCTCACTCCTTCTTTAGAAATAGCAAATTGAACAAGACATTAAGTAGGTTTCACACTAAAGGAATTATGTGCATATCAAATGGAGTGAATTAAAAGGGAATTTTCATTGTCATTGCTGGCTGCAAAATGGCAATCATACACCCTCATGGAAAATTTAGAGAAGTTTTCAGACTTAGTGGTTAGTGGAAAAGATACTTACATTTTTCGTGAATTCGTTTGCCAACAGAATAACTACAAAAAAAAAAAAATTCAAAGGGCAGTCCAAGGCATTTTCTGGTTCCATACTTTCTTCGTTCTCCTGTTGGAGTACCATTTCTCTTGTCTGATCCAATGCTGAGCTCAGAGGTAACGAAGGGTCACATTGTGAAAGGGTGAGAGAACTGGTACAAAACATACCAGGGAGCAAATGAATGAGTACATTCTGTCACATCTCACTCTTCAAGGATGGCATCTTCTTTGTTAATTGAAAAGAAATGTAAAATGGTGGAAATAGCAAATATATATATATATATATTAAAATTAAATAAAAGATTTCTGGCTCTTCTTTCTTTCTTCTTCTTCATGACCTGTGACAGCCTACTGTAATGTCTCACAGTTTTGCATTTTCATGTATTATTCTGATACTGTCTGTAGGGAGCCTAGAACAGACTGCCAGAGAGACAGTCTGTAATTGAAAGTTCTTTCAAGAGAAGGACTTCTATCGGACCTGCCGGGGGAATAGGAGCTCCACCTGCTGACTTTTTTATGTTTGCCAACTCTGAAAGAATGCAAAACAAAGAAATTGAATGGCGCTGTTTCTTTTATAATTTCTCTGTGGAAATATAGTTTTCAAAATTATTGATAAGAAGTATCAGTCTAACCAGGGTTTTCAAAAAGAAATTGCAATCTATAGCTTGTTTTAAGACTGGGGATTATGCTTGACTTCCCTGAGCCAGTCTAAATAATTACTTTAATCTGTAACAACATATAAATTCATAAGTTGTTGCCACCATGGCTCTTAGGGAGTACTCGACTTCTCAAACACCGCCTCTCTCAGCCATAAATTTATACTGCTACTGGTCCATGTGTCTGTTGTTCTGAGACGCTGTAGCCGCATGTTATAGACAGTTTGGAAGAAAGGCTAGGTGTTTTTGATCTAAGGAATAAAGATCAAATCTGAGTAAACACATTAGCATTTTAAATATCACAGACTTTATTTGATATTTGTTGTGTGCATTTCAGAGAGAAGCTATGGAGCCCTATATAATACCCACGAAAACGATAAGCTACTCATTTGTTTTTTCCTCGATGAAAATTGTCATGAGGAAGCATGGAATGCATTTTAAACATGCTTGACTGCTTAATTTCCTGGAAGAAGAGATCCTTGAGGGCAGGCACTTCTCCTTGCTCCTTACAATCTCAGTGTTGTGGGTTTCATTTCTTATCTAGGTTTTGTTCACTGACAAATTTTAAGCTAAATCACTTCCTGGACTTGACTAAATAAAATGAAACCTTCATTTGTGGCTTGAGTTTTGTGCTTAGAAATACATCTTCCCATTATTTTTATGTGTCAGTATCGTAAGTTCTTTTCTGGACTCATGAAAGCCACTGGAAGTGGATACACAAGTATCCTCTCAGGCCCTGTAACAGAATTTAGTGTATTCATATGATTCTTGTAAAGATCTTTAGTTAGTTAGTTAGGTTTTTGGTCTTCCTAACAAGCTTCTCCATGACCTTTCTTCCGGTAACACTCTGTGTCCTCCGGGAACTGCCACCTACCTGCATCAGGAGTGGTCACATGACTCAGAGCTGGCCCCATCCCCTGGTCCAATCAGAGTTCTTCCCTGGGATTCACAGCTGCACAGTGGGAAAAAGATGTTTTCTCCTTCCTTAAGAGTTGCTAAACTACAGCTTCCTGTGGCTGTGTTCTCTGCCATGTGGAGACAACCTGGCTTGAGTAGGAAAAATAAGCCAGTCCTCAAAGCAAACTGAAAGACTGACGGAGATGAGAGCCATGGCAGGAGAACAAAAGCCACAGCAGCGTTGACTGTCTCATGCCAGTCCCCAAGGCCCTGCTTCCTGCAGCCCCTCCTTTGTTTCTGTGGGCTACCCTTGTCTCTCGCCATGAATCCTGTTTCTGGCTTACAGGAGTTTGTCATGGATTTTCTGTTATTCACAACCAAAAGAGGCCTGACCACCGTTGCCCCACACAGCAGAAATGACAGTGATGCAGCTGACAATTAAATACTTACAGGGACGAGAAGAGGCCTCATTTTCTCTATTGAAAGTAAAATTACAAAGGATGAAGAAAGGGAAACAGAAACATTTCTCAAGAGTATTAGATAACAACAAAAACTAGCATTTATGTAGTGCTCTACAGATTTTAAAGTACTTTCATTATCATTTTTTCATTTGATCCTTATAATAATTCTGTGAAATGAAGACAGTACAAAATATAATTATCCACATGTTACAAAAATAACAGAATAGCAAATGGAAGTTTCCCTGTGGTTCTGGAATTACAGTGGAGGCCCATAGCTGAGGACAAAGGATCCTCACATGTTTTACATTCTGAGTCCAGGGGACCCCCAGTTTTGGGGCCCAGCCCCTTTCTTTACAGTTTTACTGGGAAGGGCCAGTTCAGAGAATCCACACAATAAACCCCAAACCCAAAGGGAGTCAAGAGAATCTTGTGCATATTGGGGCATCTATGAGAAGTGGAGCCTGGCATATCATGCCCCAGTTGGACATCACTTTCACCAACAGATCTGCCTTCTTGCTCTAAACTGTCAGAGTGTAAGAAAGGAAAACAGAGAAAGTGCAGTGAGAAACCAGTGCTCAGAGAGGTTACTTTTCTAAGGCCAGAAATCAAATTAACAGCTGAGCTGAGGTTTGTTTGTAAATAACCACTGACACACTTTAGCATGCATCAGAACCATGGGGCGTGGGGGCACTTGGTAACAGACAGATTTCTGGTTCCCATCCCTAGAGCATCTAATTCAGTAAGTCTGGGGAAGGGCCCAAGACTCAAATTCTCATAAGCTTCTAGGTGATGCTGATACTTCTGGTCCAGAGACTCACTGTGGGAGAAACACGAATCTAGACCTTCTCACTTCAAATTCTGGACTTCTTATACACTGCCACACTGTATCCTTTTAACAATGCACTAGGCAATGTTCATTCTCTGTCCTATTGTAATACTGACATCTTATCAATATTTCAAAATGTGAGTTCTAAGAAACAATATTTTATATTAAATACTCACTTTTAGTATACTTCTGCGATTTTGTGCTATGGATCTAAAATGTAGTAAATGCTATTCTGGACATGGGCTACAAAAGTTGATGCTGTAAGTAAAAATTCTAAGCCCTGATGCCCGTGCTATTTTTAAGTGTATTTTAATTAAAAAGAATATGGTTTGGAAGCAGGACTAAACAGTATCAGTATATACGAGAAATGGTAACTTCAGTTTTGCACATAAAATGTACATCAGGGAAAAAAATAAAGCAGAAAATAAACAAGATGAACTCAAAATACTGTAGCAAATGTTGAGCTGAAATACTGCCAGGTGTGGAGGTGTAGAAAAATGAACACACATTTTGGTGGCAAGGCACAAAACTCTTTAAATCCTTTTGCAGAAGTTTCTGAAAACTGTAATTTTGGCAAGGTTCTATGAGCAGAGTTGCTGGGTTAATCATGTAGGCAAACCAACAATATCTGTAAGAATTGCCTTGTCCAGCGTTGGAAATTGCATAACTTCTCTAAAACATCACCTCCGCATATGTCAAAGAATGGAACATGGAGAAATAAATTCAGAAATTTTCTCTATACAATAAAAAGATACCAGAAGGTGTGAATTCTCAATCAACGAGAGCTGGCTTATGCTCTCTTAACAAAGTAATATTCCTACAAAGGATTCAAATTGATATATTTGGGTGTATGAGAATATATTTTTTTTTCTTTAAAATGTTTTATTAAGTTTAGTTTACTGTGAAATCTAAAATTGATAACTTCTTCTGGTCAGTATTGATGACAGAGTGACAATGTGAGGTGGAAGACGCTAGGGCACATATGTGTGGTAGTGACCAGGTAGTGACCTTTTAAATAATGACATATGAAATCTTAAATTTATTACTTAGGAAATGGTCGATAAAAGGCAAGAGTGGAGGCAGGTGCCCTGTACACATTTGTCCTGTGAAGAAATTAATGAAGTACTGGAGTCACAATCCAGTAATTGCTGCCCTGGGGAATGTTCACATCAGCCTCGAGCTTGTAATTATAGGGGAGGCTGAGGACCGTGCTCTCCCCCAAATGTGCTCCATACCTTGTACTACCTTTCTGACTGCGGAGCCAAGACCCAGCCTTACACAGAAGTGGAGAAGAAAGCCCCCTAATCCAGTGACAGATCCCTACCTGTGAAGCGGGTTTCATTAGACAGGATTTCCAAACATTGGGTCATTGTTTGGGAGAAAAATAGAAAAAGAAGTATAATATTTTCTAAGAAAAGAATATAAAGAAAGGAAGTCTAAGAAAGTTGCATGCTGATGAAGGAGTTTAAGAAATGTCTTTGGGTTCACCCAAAGTTTTCTCATTTAGCTATGCCCAAGATGAAAGATATATGTTCGTTATTATCTATGTGCCAGACTCTTACTAATCTGTAATAATCACTGTGGTGCTTCGAGAGAGGTGCTATCATAATCTGATAGATGAAAAATTTTAAGGGTAGGGGCTTATACACAATTAATAAATGAGTGAGTGTGGATTCAAAACCAGCTCTCTCAGACTCCAGGGCACCTAACGTTTCATGTATTTGGAGAATTTTATTAGATCTTGGAAGCAAAGATAATTTTGGGTGGTTAACATCTTGCGATGGGCTTAGCGATGTCTATTGGAGAGTTGGGACATAGCACAAACCTTGGGTACAGGAAGGAGAGAAAGTTAAGGGAGCACTTAGGAATGACTAGAGGCGGCCCACTGGGAAGATGAGACTAGCAAAATTTTAACAGCTTTTCACCTTGGTCTAGGACTATCCCTGGCTATACTATTTAGGGCATGTAGTAGTCAATCAATTCAGCACATATCTATTGAGTGCTTGTCATGCATTAAACACTATACTTGGGTCATAAGACATAGGTGCTGCTTTTTTGATGTTCATGCAATGATTCTCAAACTATTACACATTAGAATGTTCTGAGAACTTAAAGTTCTGATGCCAGGGACCCATCCCCAAGCTATTTGGAGTCACTTGCTCTGGGGAAAAATCTAAGTGTTACTATTTTTCTAAAAACTCTCCAGGTGATTCTACTTATAGTTGGAAATGTTAACCTGTCTAATAGGTGATATAAGTTCCCAATGATAGGATGGGGATGAGTATTACAGGTACACCGAGATAATATGCCCCTTAGCCCTGGCCGCAGCTATGTAAATATTTTCATTTTCTATATCTGCTGTGATATGCAAAAGGTTGGGAACACTCATAAATAATTAGCAAATAGGTCATTTTGCTAATTTTGATGTGGCATACATCACAGCTTATGGGTGGGTTGTGTATGTGCCTCTGTGTGTGTGTGTGTGTGTGTGTGTGTGTGTGTCTTTATAGAGGGGTGGCTGAGGACCCACAATCTTAGACAAGGGCCCTAAGCAGTCTTTTGAAGAATCTCCATCAGTTGAGCAAAAAAACAATAAAGTCAAAAAACAGAGAGGATCTTAGAAGTCATCTTCTAGCCCAACCCCTTTGTATCAGAGATAAGGAAGCTACTTTAAATCACAGAGCAAGGCAGGGTTGGACCCTGGCCATGGACCTCATTCTTTCAAATAGCTTGATGGTAAATCATATCCCTGCATAGGATGTAGTATTTAATTGCATAAAGTGGAAAATTAAATGTCTCAGCCAAGTTATATTTATAACGAGGCCTCACCCTGTGCTATTTTGCCTTTGTTGCTTATGCTGCATACTAAGTAAAGTGACAGTCCAAGAGATAGACACTTCAGTAAAAGATCTCCAAACAGGCTGATTATTTTCTTATGCCCAACAAGAAAAAGAAAAAAAAAAATGACACAAAGCTTTCCCCTGGTAGGTAAAATGCCAAGTTTCTGCCAAGCCGTCTTCCCTCTCTCTGGGCTGCCTCTCCAGTCCCTCTGCCTGCTGCTGTTTTCTTTGCTATCATTATTTCTGTTTCTCTGAAGGTAGAGAATTCTGCCAAACCACTCTGTCCTCCTCAGAGTCTCTCATCTGACTGTTATCCAAAGGCCCTTCTACCCAGCCTCCAGCCCACTGCTTTCTCTAGCTTTTACGCGATGCCTTCTTCTCCCTGAGACCCCATCTAGCACGTCACACTCGTCCACCACTGCCGTGGCCACTTTCACTGCTGCTGCTCTCCACTGGCTTTGTGGCTTTCAGCACCAATATTTCCAGTGGAAATGCTATTATAACTGTCCCGATTGTGAGATTCTGAGCACTGCCCTCCATCCTTGATTATGTTTGGTGGATCTCTGCTAAAATGGGTTAAGAATCCACACTGGGTGGAAACGCTCTCTTCCTCTGCCATAGGGACACTTGCTGCCGCCAGCCCCAGGGGTTCTGTTCCCAAAACCATATCCTGGCCCTCTGCTCCTTCCCTTCTCTTTCATTCTCTCCCTCATAGTGTCTTCTTGCACACAGGATATTCTCAGCTTTTTAGAGCCCCAAAACTATTTGATTGCTACCACATTCCATAATTGTTGACTCTAAGGATTCTGGCATCAAACATCTTGCGTTTGAATGTTAGCTGTGTCACATACCAGGTGTCTCACTTTGGCAAGTCTTTCGATTTTATGAGCCTTTGTAAATGGGGCTACTAATATTGTATTTCAAAATTTTTACCCAAATATTTCTTTATTATTTTAGTTAGGGTACGGCTATGCTGCTGAAACAAAGAGAGCCCAAATACAGTGGCTTAAATATAGCAGAAACATATTTTCCTCTTATGTTACAGCCAGAGGAATGTTTGTGGTCCAGGGAATACACACCACAGGTCATTCATGACCTTGAGTCCTTTCTGTCTTTTTGTCCTGCCAAGGATGTTCATCTGTGTGATTAAAGCTGTTTACCTTGCTGTCTAAATTCCAGAAGATGGGAAAAGAAAAAGTCCAGGTTGAGTGGTTTTGTCCTTAAGGAAGTGACTGTAAGGAATGTCATTAATAATCATACCTGTTGGCAAAAACTGAGCCACTACCTAGCTGGCCACACCTTTCTAAGAAGTTGTAAAATAATCTGTAGCTGCATGGCTCTCTATTACTAAAAGGAAAAGGGGAGAATAGATAATGGGGACATTGAGTGACCTCTGTCATTTGTACATGATTAAAAGTTCAACTAGGACAGTGGCATGTTTATGGAAATTGCAGTCATCTGCCCTAAGCTTCCTCACTCTCAATACTACTTCCTAAAGGAAACTACTATGTGAATCAAACTCTCTTGCTTTTTAGCTATTTTGATGATTTCTTTTTATATGATAATATATAAATTAATCTTAAATAGTATCTTATAGAGTCTAAATAGGCTACCTAAATAATGTATCCTCTACATAACACCTTATTGATTTTTACTTTCTATAAAGCTAATTAGGTATTTTGGACCAACCCTCTTGCTGAGGGCAACCAAAGAAGTTGCAGAAAGTAGAAAAAGGACCTTCTTGAAAGCATCGAAAACTTGCAAAATAGTGAGGAAGGTTAGGGTCAAGATCTAGGAAAAGACAAACTAGAGAGAGAAACCCAGACTTCAAAATTGCTTTTTTTTCTCCCACTGAGGGTTTTTGCCAAGTCTGGGGAAGCAGCTGCAAAGCTGAACCAACCTTTTGGTGATTCCCCAGGGCCGGGCTAACAGAAGTCAAAAACTAAATCCTGCCAGGAATAGGGATTTGATAAATCAAGCTCGCTTTGAGCTGGGAAACTGAATGGTCACAGTCTCAATATGAAGAATAAACTGCAAGTAAACCAGCGCTCGAATGGATTTGTAGTCAGTTTTGCATCATTTAAAGGTACAAGCAAACCCCAACTCTGACCTTATATTAAGATATTACTGGAATGATAACACAAACTGCTGTTTGCAAGAGCAAATGAATATCCTTTCAGGAGAAGACATCATCATACCAAGCCTCAAAATTTCCTCCAAATAATTTTTAAAATACATATCAAGCATGCAGTGAAAAATAACTAGGTTTACAAGGCAACAGGATGCAATGAATAATAGAAGAAAGACAAATAACAGAAAGAAGACCCCAAAACATAAGTTATTGAAATTATCAGATATGATTCATATTCTTTAGAAAAGAGCAGAGTGAATCCATCTGGTATTCGTAACATATTTTGGTACTACCTTTCAGAGGTGCTATCAGGAATCTGAAGAAGATGAAAATATCATTTACCTTTACATTTTTTTTCTTACTTCAGCTTGACAACATTTCTTACATCTTTCCCCTGATGAAATGTGGAAATATTGATAAACGTACATTATGATCTGAAATAATATGTGAATGGTTTGGAGATGACTCAAGGACAAGGATCTTGAGATAGAAGACTACATTCCCTAAAAGCAGTGACACCATGTCTTTGAACAAGGCCAAGAGAGAATCTGATTTACTGAGAAGGAACATAGTTATTTCTTTCCCTTTTGAGCAGAGGCTTTTAATCCTTTTTTTTAAACCACAAACCACAGTAAGAAATATCTTTTACATTGTGATCAGATACACACACATATACATTGTATATGTGTGTGTATTTGAAATAACAGTTTCAAGGAATAAAACTTACCCTTACTATATTTAATGCATTCTGAAATGGTCCATTCTACTGTATTTAATTTTTTAAATGCTATTTGAGACCATTATGTTGATTTTATGGTCCATACTTCAAAGACCACTGTTTTAGGGTTCAATTTATCTCAGTTTTCTAAATGACAAGCCTCCCCAAGTTGGCTTTAAATGCATTTAATTTGGTCCCATTCTCTTTTTTGGGATCTGTGTCTCCAAATACAAATATTAAAAGGAAATTATTAGCTAAGATGGAATAATACTGAGAAAAATCAGTTTATGATTGGTTTGGTTAATTTACTGTCACACAAATTAATAAAACAAGGAAATTCCCCCCATCTTTCACATTCCCTGCCCATTCAACCTCTTTCATTCTTTTCTATTTCCTTCTTTTCTTATTTCCCCCAGAGACTGATTTTCAGTTGTTATTAGGCATAGCAGGTTTATTGAAAGGAACGTAGGAGATTAAGGTTTAATGAGCACCAGTTATGTACACAGTGCTTTGTATATATTATTTCTTATCAATAACTACTCATGGTATCTTTTTATTCATCCTTTTTTGCTCATAAGAAAACTGGGATTTAGAGAAGTAAATTAACTTTCCCAAGGTCAAAAAGTTCAAAAAGCTAGTTTGTGGTAGAACTGACTCACAAACCCAGGTCTGGCTAACACCAAAATCGTTGTAGCAATATAAAAACCACACACATAAAAAGAAAAATGAGACCTTATAGTTTTAATCTGCTAACTCTAGTAAGGCATGTTTATGTGCTTCTTTTGAATTGTTTTTTTTTTGTTGTTGTTGTTGTTGTTAGACTCATATTTACCAATCATTATACAGAACATATGTCGAACTTTCCAACATATATTATGTGTGTACATTCTCCCCAGTATACCATTTATTCATTTCAGGTACTCCAGAGCTTATAGTCTATTTACATAATTTTTTTCCACAAGGATTCCATGTTTTCTGTTGGCCTCACAAACAAACTCAGGATTCTAATTTATCTTTTATCACAATATTTTCTTTTAATCAGCCTCCTCAATATTGAAGAGAAAATCAAAATAAAATTCTTTCCTTCTTAACCTTTAGTTCTAAGCAGAGCCCACTGGGGACTTTAAAATAGTCACTCTGAAAGCTGATTTCTGCATTAATAAACACTTTGTATGACGTTCAATAAGCGTTGCCTGTTCTAGGAGACAGAATGGACTGAATTAACCAGTAGTGCCCATCCCTTGGCTGAAGTGACAGGAATAAAGAACAGAATGCATCCCATTGAGGGGCCTCTTTCCCCTGAATGGATCAAGTTTCCAGGACACCTCTCAACCTACAGGAGATACCAGATCTAAAGCTGAAGCCGAAGCAGGTACCCAGTGTCTTTTTAACAGCAATATTGAGATGTACTTTATGTAGCAGAACCCGCTACTGTTTCTACCCACAACAAAATCCCCAACTCTGAAACTTCAAAGGAAAGGAACAATACCCGTGAATTTCATGCTTTCGCCAGTTTGCCCTCAATCAACCGCTCCTACGATTTTGCTCTCTCCCTCTCCTCCATCCCCCACCCCACTGCCCTCCTGTGTGCTCCTCACATAGTACAGTGACACGTCCACTGCGGTATTTTCACACATGGGCTTTCAAGAATTCCTTACTGATTATGTTTTAGTCCATTGTGGGGCAACCATAAAATAGCATCGTCATACTTGAACACCTACAAGTACACCTGATGTTTTCTGTCTGATGAAAAACAAAGTGGCAAGAGGAGTGAAATTTCAAGTATCATCATTCACATCATCATTAACGATTTAATATCAGGTTTTTTCCTCAAAGGTTTTAGATGGCAGCATGGATGGAGATGAACCCCAGTGCAGTGACCAAACAAAAGGTGAGATTACCATGATGCACGTGATGCCATGATGCCAAAGTGAAAACAGCAATGGTGTTCTCTGAATGATGTCGTACATGATGGTGATGTCTTTCTTAAGTTTTGATACTCCTTATGCTAACTCTAACTCATCCAAGGTTGGCAGACATATAAACAGTGTTTTGGTATCCAAAAGATCCTATGAAAACTAAGAAAAATTTACCCTTAGCTTCCTCACAGTAATTGTGAGCCTCTGTGATCCTCAGTTTAGGGAGAGATTCCACATCATAGGATGCTCTGCTAGAGATGAATTAATTTGTGTTTTACACCCCAATGTGAGGAGGAATGTGCCAGAGAACCAACTTTGGAAGTCAACATGTAGAAAGAAGCGAGGAAGTCCTGGAATCACCAAAGTGAGCTGTATTCTCAGGAGGCTGGTGCAGGGCAAGTGGCCCTGTGGTGATGGGAGGATGAGGCCCTGTGTACCCAGCACTTACAGAGGGCAGGTGACAGAGAAGCTGCCTCTGGAAACAAGTAGCCTTTTGTCCTAAGACAGGAGGTATCATCAGCCAACTTATGTTTTCGGGTTAAAAAAGGGAAAATTATCTAAGCTCTGAGAGTGTAGATTCCTGAAAGGAAGACCGATCATTGGAAAAGCTGAGCAATGATGAGGAACTGAGGAAGAACAAGTATAGGGAACTCTGGCCAAGATTAAAATGGAATGGGCTGCATCTCTTGCTGTGGTCCCCAACTTTTTTGACACCAGGGACCGGTTCGTGGAAGGCAGTTTTTCCGCAGATGGACGGGGGTGGGGAAATGGGCGACGACCCCTGGACTGCGCCTCAGATCATTAGACGTTGGATTCTCATGGGGAGCAGGCAAGCTGGATCCCTCGAATGCTCAGTTGGAGGTCTGATGCCCCTGCTGATCTGAGGGGTGCAGGGCTCGGGCCATGATGCGAGTGATGGGGAGCCACAGTGGGTACAGTGGGGCTTCCACTCGCTCACCTGCCCCTCCTGGGACAACAAAGGGCAAATTCACAAATGCACAATGAAAAACATCTTAGATGTTTAAGTTGTACTGACTTTTTTAGACTACATAAGGCCTAGGATTTTTTGGATAATTTATGGAGACAGAACAGACATATTCGTTTCCTATTGTTACTATAACCAATTATCACAAACTTAGTGGCTTAAAACAACACAAATTTGTTATCTTATATAGTTCTGTAGGTTTGAAGCCTGAAATGGGTCTCACTGGGCTAAAATGGAGGTGTTACCAGGGCCGCATCCCTTCTGGATGCCGTAGGGGGAATCCGTGTCCTTGCGTTTCCGGCAGCTACAGACTGCCCACCTGTCTTGGCTAGTGACCCCTTCCTCCAGCAGTCAGCCCAGTCCTCACACTGTCACCTCTCTGGTTACTTTCTTCTACCTCCCTCTTCCACTCATAAGGACCCATAGGATTATACTGGGCTCACTTGAATAGTCCCCCTATTTTTAGGTCAGCTGATTAGCAACCTTAATGCCATTTACAACCTTAATTCTCCTTTGCCATGTAAGCTAATATATTCACACAGGTTCCAGGGATTGGAACATAGACATCTGCGGGTCGGGGGAGGGTATTTATTCTGCCTACCATGCAGAGAAACCCCACCAGGGAAATACTGAATTTCCTGGCAACATGGTAGATAGGTAAGAAGTAAAAGCAGGCTAAGGGATGGACTCAGACATGGTTATCAACACCAACTGCGTGAATAATCATGTGACAGCTTCAAAAAATACTAAGGCCCAGGTTACACTCTTGTATATTTTAATTTAATAGGTTTGGTATGGGTTCTATTTAGTAATGCTGGGATACACAGATCTGAATGACGTAGCTGATTTTTATTTGTAGGCAGAGTTGGGAGCCCTGATCAAGGACAGGAAAGTTGATATCCTAATTTTAGGAGGTAAGGACAGAAATCCATATCGCACATATCCTAAAACTCTATGTTCTTTTCAGTTACTTTTGTTATATATCATGTCCCACTGCTTTAATTTACCTCTAGCTATCAAATTTAATATTTGAGTTTTAAATATTCCCAGAAGTGAAGAAATCTTCTTCTAGAAAAAAATGTATTTTAAATTACACTTTATACATTTTAATTTACTCTCTAGGTCTGTCCTAACTTGTTTTCCAAACATTCTTTTAACTGAAAAATTACATCATTAGAAGTCCATCAATAATAGTTTATTTCACAATATATACCTAGCTCATTTGTAACGAACAGTTAAACTGTGTTTCATTTCCCTTAATGAAATCCATTTTCCTGAGGCTTCCCTCTATAGTATTTACTTCATAAACACTTCATGGTATTTGAATCAGTTTATGCATTTTCTATTTTGTTACTTGTCTTGTTTTATTTTATTTCATTCTTGCATATAAAATTGTTGGTAGTTGCCATGGCAATTCTAATTGATTTCTTTCTGCTGTTTTTGCAGGCTTTTAAAAAGATTTGCACAATACATCCTTCATATTGTTATTTTTATCTCTGTAAATTTGTAATGGCCTCTCCAAAAAAAAAAAAACAAAAAAGCTGTGTAACAGGAGCATCAGATGTTACTCTGCTCACCATGGAAGGCTGTGAGAACAGAAGAAAACCAGGGAAGAAAAGTCAAGCCGGGAAGGGCAATGAAGAAAAGGGTTAGAGTTCAAAAGTAAAAGTGTGTGCCGCACAAAAGAAAGAGATCAGGTACCTGAGTCAGCGCCAATGCAAGGGCGAGAGATGTGCTTTTAAAAAGAATTGAACTTGTCAAGGTGACTCAGCTCTGGAAGACTAATAAATGATGGAGGGAGAGGCAGGAGACGGAAGTGAGATGAAGTGTCACTGTTTTCTTTGTTTATCGCTTGTGGATCTCAAAACCTTCTGTACACACCCAAGAGCACGCACTCATGGAATGTATCAGGACATATCTATTGTCAAGATCAATGTACAGTCCCATTTCAGTAAACCAGAGATGTTCTCTGGCAAGATAGTGTGTTGTTGATTAATTGCCTTCTTCCAGGACATGCGCTACCACACCATTTGCAGTCAGTGCTGGAGATCATGAGAAAAAAAGAAAAAAGATTCTAGGGGATCTGGAATAAATTGAATTTGGTTTTAGAACTTCAGAAAATTTACATATTTTTTACTTACATATTTTTCCAAAAGCTAATTGCTGTAAAAAATACAATAAAGTGAAATAACAAATAAATCTTCTACAGTAAAGCAGGGATAAATTTAAGGCACAAATGTGTGCATCATGAAGCCTACACAATGGTTAAAGATCAGTTGTGAATTTTTCTTTAAGCTTCCTACTGGCCAAAGCAAAAAAGAAAGCACAAACAGAATCAAGACTCACAGTGCCTGGGAAGGAAAAATTTTCAGGTATATTGGAAAAACATAATATTTCCAAGAGCTGAGACGGGTGAGAAATTTCCCCAAGGAGGTGATATTTTAATATAATGAACAATGACCTCAACAATATCCCTGCAATGTGAAACAGCAAGTTTCATACAGCAACTGTTTAAAAATTTCCAGCAACAGAAGTCAAAGGCATAATGCTGGAGCACAACTCAGAAAAAGCAGTTTAATATAGGTGAAGAGTTCTGAAGGACAAATATCCTGCTCTTGGACAATTTTGGTGATCTGGGATTACTCTATGTGAAGAGGACTACATAGCTAGCATATGCATTTTAAAGAACATTTGTGTCCCATCCCATTGCATGCTAAAATCAAAAGATTTCAGAGAGCCGTAACCTATAAGCCATTTCAGATTCTCACTTTACAACAAAGAAACATCATCTCATCCTTGTGTACGTAGATGAAAAAAGATCTCAGTGATAATAAACATGATTTATCTGAGGAATCCATTGTAAAAATTACATTACCCAGGCTTATGTGAAATATGCAAAAGCTTTGGGAAATAAATGCCTAGAATAAGCCACCATAAAACTTTTAGATAAATTATTATGACCCTGTTCTTCTGGTATAAACATAAATGTGTTGCCGATAAATGTATTTTATTATGTTTTGTTTTATAAGACCACCCTATTATAAATTCAGGATGGTTGGAAGAAAAATTTAAGACCCTCTCTTCCTTTGGCAGTCAGAACAAGGTTTTTCAAACCAAAAACATATGTTTAAATTTAGCTCCACCTGTACCAGCCAGCTATTGAGTGAATACTGACATGTGTTGGAGCTGTAGGGATCTCAAATCTCTCTCTGCTTCTCTCCTCAGTCCCCCAACACCACGCATCTCTCTCCCAGCCTCTCCCTCACACACACAAACATGCACACACACCCCCCACATATTGGGGATTCATATATTTAGCAGGCAACAAGATCCTAGTATTCAGAGCAAACATTTTCCTTGATGAAAGAACAGTATGGCATACGGTACAAAGTACTTTTTACCTTGAGGGGCACAAGTGAATGATTCTTGGCAAATTCCCCATACCCCTTGGGATTGAATTTTGGATACCCCTTGAGCTTGTCTTATTCATTAGCAAATTATTTTCTTCTGTTTCTCAGTTATGTACATGACGTACTAAAATCAGTGAATTTTTTAATCAGTTCTTTTCTAGATAAATAAACATACCACTGGTGGAATAATATTAGCAAATTACAGTAAGAACACAGTGTTGAAAACAGTCTAGTTTTGTTCCTCTGTTAAATCCTTGGTGGGCATGGTAATGTGCCTCGCAGACCCTGAACTATGGGGAGACATTTGACCAAGCCCCCCGCTGGAGTATTCTAAAATTCATCACCACATCTATGATTTGTGCCTGGACACAATGCTGCTCTCGGCCATGGCTGAAGGGGGCAGGATACTAAGGCAGGTCCATTCCTGGGAGACGTAGGACTCCCTGACGCTTCTATTCAACCTTTCCTTTTTCTCTCCCCCTTCACTCAGTGCCACAGTTGCATCCGGTCTGAAGACTCTCATATTTTTCCAGTTCCTTTCCTGTTTTCTCTCACACAGGTGGTTCCCCTAATAAAACCTTTCCTTGTTAAATTCTGTCTCAGCATCTACGTCTCAGAGGACCAGGACTAACATAACATACTCTGTTTAGTTTTGAAGTTATGTTACCTAAATACGTCTTCACACAATCAAAGGCTGTGGCTCTAAATTAATCTTCTGCTGGAAAAGGGTGTGTTACATTTTAAGCATAATATTGCACCTAAGGATTTGGATTCTAGATTGAGCCAGATTAAAATTCCTTATAAATAACTTTCCAAAATAAATTCCTAAGTCATTCTCTTGTCCAAGAAACCACAGTGATTCCTCTTATCCTAAAATCATCAGTAGTCAATCCATTCTTCCTAAGAATGCTGAGATTTTGTTTATTAGAACCCCACTTTCACATAAATCATACCTATAAGTTTTTTCAATTAGAATATGTGCCAATTAGAATATATTCTGTGTCCTAAACCTCAACCTTTCACTTGATACGTGCTACTGGCAATAAACAGTCTTACATTGTTGCTTACGTGAGTGATGCATCCTGAAATAATGTGGACAGGTTAAATTGAAGACCCCCAAGAAAATGTAGCCTTTGGATTTCTCCAAAGGAAGCAGCAGTTAAACTTTATTTCCTCTCCTAATTTGGAACCACCTAAAAAAAAATAGACAATGGAGTCAGATAGAGAGCAAAAGATCAGCTTTCAGATATTTGATAGACCTTGCATCTAGGCCATGGGTGACCCTTTGCCCATCCAACACTAAGTGATGCAAGTAGAAAATTGAAGGACTCCCAGCCGTAGGTCAGAGCATGGCCATGGAGAGAATGTTACGTGTGGCCAATGAGCAGGTTCCAGAGAAAGGAGCAAGTACTGTCTGAGAACAGATCAGCTCAAAGATAAAAGCACAGAAAAAGGATTTATCTGTTCTCTACCTTACAACTGAGATAAGTTACTCTTTCTCTCTTGGGAAGAAGTGAGAGAAGGGCAGAAAGAAGCTTCCTAAATTTTTTTGAAATTACAGCTATTTTATTGTGTGGACCATGGCATGAAAACACAGCAAGGGAAATATCTTGTTCAACAAGACCCCAAGCCCTGATCTACCCCTGGGGAGATCAGTGGCATTAACCTTGCTTATGAAGGACAGAACATCACCAGGCCACCTTAGTTAGCTATGGGGACAGTCAGGATAGACATTGCGCAGAAAACAAAGCAACCTCTGCTTTCCTTCGTTTCATTACTATTCACATGTTTCAGAACAATTCATTCAAGATTCATATAAAGTTAGCTATGGGCTTTTCTAAATAGAGCTCTTACATCTTAAAAATAAATCCAAGGCTTTTAAAGCTCTGTAATTATCTTGTCTATTATCTCATCTGCTGCTTCATCTTTCCTTCCCTCCCTTGATCTTTTATCTGTATGGGGGGTTGCCATTTTTGCATAGCTTTTAAAGCAAATTCTGGATATTTTCAGAGATGGGGGAGGGGTAGGAGAATAGATATGTCACAATTCATGTTACTTACTCATTTTTCTCAAAGTTAACTCCTCAAGCATCTGATGAGTTATAGGCACCTGGACATTTATTATAGATTTTTTTGCGTGTAAAAAAAAAATCTTGCTTTTTTATTTCAAATTATTATGGGAATACAAATGTTTCTGATTACATGGATCACTTTGTAATGCTCAAGTCAGGGTTGAAAGTGTGCCCATCACCCAGATAGGGTTCATTGTACTAGGTTAGGTGGGTGTTCACCCATTCCCTCCCCCACCCCCCTGCTTGATTTCCGTTGTGCTTTACTTGCCTCTATGGACATGTGTGCTTATCAGTTAGTTCCAATTTAATAGTGAGTACATGTGGTATTTGTTTTTCCTTTCTTTAGATACTTCACTTAGGGTAGTGGTCTCCAGTTCCATCCAAATTGTTGCAAAAGGCACTAAGTCATCCTTCCTCATGGCTGAATAGTATTCCATGGTGTACATATACCACATTTTGTGAATCCACTCATGAATTGATGGGCATTTGTGTTGATTCCACATCTTTGAATTGTGAATTGTGCTGTAATAAACATTCTAGTGCAAGTGTCTTTTTAATAAAATGACTTATTTTCCTTTGGGTAATTACCCAGTAGTGGGATTGCTGGATCAAATGGTAGATTGACTTTTAGTTCTTTGAGGAATCTCCATACTGTTTTCTATAGAGATTGTACTAATTTGCAGTCCCACCAACAGTGTAAGTGGTCCTTTCTGCTCACGCATTTAGATTTTGAATAAGAATTTTAGTTGTATCTTTTTATCACTGTGATCACACTTAAGGATGAAAATTTTTAAAATTTCCTGTGCTATGGCATTTTTACCTTCATTTAAATCACATTTTTCAACTGTTTATTCTTAGGAGCTCCATCCTTAATGATTTATATAACTAATTTAGTGACCTGTGCAAAGTAAATCTACTTTTCTGATGGGGGAAAATATCTAGAAAAAAATGTGGTTAAAAAAAAATCATGTTTGACTAAAATACTACATAAGCAGATGTAAATTTATTCATAGTTTTCTGATTTAAAAAGTATTATATACTTATACAAAATTTAGAAATTACAAAAAATAGAAGAAAACAATATAAAGTAGAATAAAAAATATCTTTTAAATGATCATCTGATGTAATCATTATTAATATTTTGGTGTCTTTCTAGTATTTCATACTACACACACACACACGCAATGTTTATAAATTTTGGATCATACTAAGTAGAGTTTCATATCCTTTTGTTTTCACTTAATGTAACATTGTGAGCATTTTCCTATATCGTTATGTAGACATTAAAATATGTTTTTAATGACAGCATATATAAGAATTTATCATCAAATATTTACCAAAGCACTCTTAGATATATAACATTTGTTATTCCAAAATTTTTACTGTGATAAATGATGCTGTTATGAACATTCTTTTTTTTTTTTTTTTTTTTGAGACAGAGTCTCACTGTATTGCCTGGGGTAGAGTGCCGTGGCATCAGCCTAGCTCACAGCAATCTCAAACTCCTGGGCTCAAGCAATCCTTCTGCCTCAGCCTCCCGAGTAGCTGGGACTACAGGCATGCACCACCATGCCCAGCTAATTTTTTCTATATATTTTTAGTTGTCCGATTAATTTCTTTATATTTTTAATAGAGACGGGGTCTCGCTCTTGCTCAAGCTGGTTTCGAACTCCTAAGCTCAAACAATCCGTCCGTCTCGGCCTCCTAGAGTGCTAGGATTACAGGCGTGAGCCACCGCGCCCGGCCTGTTATGAACATTCTTATACAGAGGATTTTTTTTTTTTTACCACATTGCTAATTATTTCCATAGGAAATAAAATTAATTAAAAGAAATTATTATTTAAGAAGCAAAGATCCAATGACCAATTATTATTAATAACTTCTTTGGGGGACAGTTGCATGGAGACACTTTCTTTCTGTATTTCACAATAATTGAGAAGCCAAATTAATAGTCACAATTTCCTACAGGGAGTGTAGAATCATGGCAAGAAGTGGCAGTCTTGAAGGATATTTCATCCCAGTCATAGTGAGGCTTGATAATTATGACTTCTTCAGTTAAACTGATGTCTTTATACTAAAATATTTTGTCATCACCAACATTATTTATATTGCAATCTAGGTAGCTTTTGGCTTGCAATATTTACCATATTATGAAGCACTTTAAAACTCTGCATGTGCCCAGATTACTCTGCATAATCAACAAAGGACTTCATTTGTCCCTGCTGAAATGTCAGCTAAAGGGCCACTGCTGGGCCTTGGGCTTTCAGAAAGAGAACACACTCCTATAAACCTCTAAGAGAGGTGGTCTAGACCAAGGTACACCTACCTGATAACTAAATGTTCATTAGGGACAACTGAGCATCTAGCCTTGAGAGAGACAGATTCACATGACAAAAATTGAAGATGAAAAGAAGGTATTGATTGCTTAGATGTAGTTACGAGAGCTATTTCTATTGGTAAAAGATGGCTATTTTTATTTGTTCCATATTTGACATGCATAAATTATTTAATATATACTTTTGACAATTCTGTTATTCTTCTCACAGTTTCAGCATGTTTTCATTTCTCTTGGGAGTTGGAGGAGTGTATGTGTATTTCTCACACTCGATCTCCCACTCCAAACCCCACCCAAAGGTAAGTTTAGACTCAGATGTGAAACCAAATTCATATTTATGCAGAGATTGAATAAGAAATTAGCAGGGAAGAGATTCCAGGGCCGTTCACATGTAGGAAGTGCACTGTTGCCTTTATAGTTTGCATGGATGTGTCTGCCCGTCTAAAGAGGGCACCCTGATGTGCAGCTCTTTGGAGGCTAAATTAGATTAATTGACTCTTTTCAATCATTGCCTTCTGGGAGTTTACAGGCTATGGGAGTTATCACTTAACTAGAAAGATCTAAAAAATGCATAAAATAGAAAAAATATTCCACAAATACAGAGGAAAGCAGATACCCGATGAAATGAGGAGTGTTCAGAACTCATTCAATTGAAAACTGGGATTTATTCTTTCCTTCAGCAAATATTTATTGAGCATCTAATATATGGTGATGCTAAACTAGACACTATGGATATCAGGATGAACATGACAGACAAAATCCTTGTTCTGTTTTTTGGGCTTACATTAGGATGGAGAGGACAGAAAATAAGCACACACAAAGGCAGTACAATTTGGAGGAATGGTAAGTGCTAGAGAGAAAAATAAAGCCATGAAAAGGGATTCAGAGTGACAGGGTGCTGAATTATCTGGGGAGTCAGACCTGAATGAAATGAGGGAGCAAAGCCATTAGGAGGCCCAGGGAAGAGTTTTCTAAGCGGAAGGAACTGCAAGGTCAAAGGCCCTGAGGAAGAAGAAGCTCGGTATGTTTGAGAGGCAGCACAAAGGCCACTGTGCATGGACAGAGCAGAGAGAGCAAGGAGAGAGTGACTAGAGATGAGTTCGAAGAAATAGAGGAAACCAGGGCCTTCTAAGTAATTGGCAGAAGTCCGAATTTTATTCTCACCGCCCTACAGGAAGTCTCTGGAGTGTTTGATCTCAAGAGCTACATAATCTAATATATAGTTGGGAAGTATCACTCTGGCTGCTCTGAGGAGCAGGAAGACCATCACTGGTCCTGGTGACCACAGAGGGTGACTGGAACTATCTGGATGGGAGGGGAGAGCGAGAGTAGCCAGGCCAGCGATCGGTTTTCAGGTAGTCAATGAGACTTGCTGAAGATTGGGTATGGGTTGTGAAGAGAGTAACAAGAGGATGAAGCACCGTGTTTGACCCCAGAACGAGAGTGGGAGCACTGGGAAAGAATAGCTAAAGGATGGGAGGGGGATTAAGTCCCGTTTTGGACGTGTTGAAGTGGAGATGTCTCTTAGACACACAAGTGACACTATCATATAGGCAGGAAAGGTAAGTTCAGAATTCAGGGAAGAGGTCAGAGATGGAGGCATAAATTGTGAGCTTTCAGAATATAGGTGGTATTCAAAGCCTTGTGACTAGATGAAACTTAGGGAGAGAGCATGGGTAGAGAGGAGAGGGGGGGAGGGGAGGAGAGGAGAGGAGGGAAGGGAAGGGAGAGGTGAGGAGAGCACAGTGCTGAGTTGAAAGCCTGGCAGTATGCCAACATTTAGAAGTCAGTAAGAGGCACTTCAGGGAGGTTAAGAAAGATAAGTACAGGGAAGTGACCAGTAAAATTTGCAAGAGAGTGATCATTGGTTAAATGATTTATTATCCATGTAATTTACAATCTGATCCATGACTTTTTAAGAGTGAGAGAGAAGTTATTGATAATTTTGCCAAGACAATAGGTGTAAGCTGGAACTGTCCTGGGCAAACCAGAACATATGGCCACATGAGACATCGGTGACCTTGAAGAGACCGGTTTCAACGGAGTTGTAGTGATGGCAATCTGGTTTGTGTGGTCTGAGGAGAGAATAAAAGGTAAAGAAAACAGGAGGCATAGATAACCCTTTTGAGAAATTTCACAATAAAGAAGGGAGCAGAAAAACAGGACATGGCTAGAGAGGATATGAAATCAAGGAAAAGTTTATTTGTTTGTTTTTAAATGGGAGATATTATGGCATCTACGCATGCCAATGTGAAGGATCCAGGAGAGAGGAAAAAAATTGATAATGCAGGGAGAAAGGAATAGCTGGAGAAGCAGAGTCTGTGACTAGGAGAACAGCTCAAGGGCAGTGGCTGACAGGGAGTAGCTTGCCTGTTGTAACAAGGGGAGGCACAATCTGTGAATACAGGTATATACATGGTCGCTAGATTGGCAGTGGGAAAACGAGTTACCTTCTTAGCTAAAGCAAGAGAGATTTCGCTTTTGTGAAATCCTGTTTTTCCTCCCACAAGAAGTCAGAGTTTACCATTTGGGGGCAATTTTCTTCATAGGTGTTAAGAAGAGATATGTGAGCTATTTCTTCTTTTAGGCAAATGCCCTGATATGCATCCTTTAATAGTTTACCAGCAAATGTGGAAATTCTCCCAGGTCCAATTTAGATCTGGCAGAGGAGATGGATATTACTAGTCAGTCAGCAACTGCCTGTAACAGATGTTTTTGTTGAATGTTAACATTAACAGTTCTATTTGGCCTTTTCAGAATTGGAATTATGAAATAAAGGAAATAGCGAAGAGTACATTGAGAACCAGATGGGAAAAAAAATCCTTTCACTGGAGCTACAAAATATAACATCTAGTGAAAGCTTTGGCACCCAGAAACTGTGTGACCCCAGGGAAATCACTGTGCCTTGATTGTTTGATCTGTAAGAGGTAGAAAAAGAAAATAAATATTTAGCAGGGTTTGTGGATACGTGGACTCTGACAAACAACCATTAGTAAGAATTTTATGAATATATAAGCGATATATGCTCTCTTATGGGGACAGCACAAAACAAACCAGGCAAATGAGTATTTCCAATGATTCAAAGTCTGAGATTAACTTGATTTAGCAGACTTAGCAAAGAAAATCAGAATTAAATGGTTCAGATTCCAAATTACATTCTTTACAGAGCTGAACTCCCCTGAATAAAGCAAAGTTCATTTTCTCCTTCTCTTCTGAATTACAACTTCCATTTTTCTAGTCAGCCTGGTATGGCTCCTTAAAGAGAACTTCCTCACCTGGAAAATGGTGTCTGAGTAGTCATATCTGTGTCTAGAAAATGGCGTCTTCAGTTACTGCAGACGTTGGCTCGCTGCAATGGAATTATAGTGCAGCTCACCTTGGGCACACGTCAGTGTAACAATCATACCTGCTAAGGTACTGTAGGTGGGACCCAGGTCTTCACCAATGTGACACTGCCACTCACGCTACTACCTACCATCTACACATGCTGCTGCCACAGTGAGAAATCAATGAGATTTGGACAAGATCAGTGCTCTATAAATTGGTTCTTTACAACATTTAACATGGAGTCCCCCAAGAACAAGCTTTTTAAAATGGCACAGGAGCAGCAATTTATTGATGCCACACTGTAAGATAGTTTAAAGAACTGGCTGCCATTCTTAGTTATTGATCCTATGGACCTTC
>CAUYSK010081516.1:0-19057 GCA_963575035.1 Avahi laniger
CTTCTTTAGGACTCTTCAAGTCCGAATACTCAAAGATTTCCATAATTTCACTTTTATCATACTTTACTATCATAAAATATCAATCATATCTTCATTTTTTGTTTTCAGACATCTTTGCCCTATTTTCTGATTTAGTTCCCTGAAATATTTTGAGGTGAACCTTGTAGCCTCCCCCTCCCTGCCAAAAAAAAATTCCTCTACCTAATATTAGACATAATGTTAAGTGATAGCAATATAACTATTTCTCTGTTTAGTTAAATTACAGATGATAAGAAGTAACTATTAAGATAATAGTTTAATTTAACAGAAATGCACATTTTGTTTCATGTACTATATAGCCCTTAACTTTATGGAAATAGTTGATAGGGATAATAAGCCCTAACACACAAGTATTTTTCACAAGGATTTCCAGGCTCTCCATGAATTAACTAATTATTCATTTTTTAATAATTGATTCAATTATTAAATCATTCAATCAATTCATATTAATTGAGTATCTACCATACACCACATATATATGTGTATATATATATATGTATATATATATATATTTTTTTTTTTTTTTTTAGATTTTGGCACATTTTTAGATTAGGTTAAAAATGTCACAGTGTACACAGGAAGCAGGCAAAGGAGTTTTTCTAGAGATTTGATGCCTGGAGGCAGAATGAACGGTCCGATCTACCCTTGGGGAGCAGTTCCTTCTGGGAAGGACAGAGGAGCTAGAGAGCCTTGAGGAAGGTGTTGGTTTGGAAGATGGAGGAGATGATCTTCCCGGTGGCGTTGATGGTGCCTTCACTGTCTGAGCTGGATTCAGTCATTGATCCCAGAGTAGGCACGCAAGCCTGGGAGGATGCCCCCTGTGGCCGAGGGGCAGTGGATGGAGGGGCCGCTCAGGGAAGTGTTCCCAAGAGGCTTGCAGGACGAAGCCTCTTGATTCTTGTCATCCGGGTGAGGGTCCGGTTTCAGTCTTTTCACACTGTTGCCACTCTCTGAGCTCTTATGCTTCACAGCTCCCGCCAACAGCTTTGCCTAGGAGAACTTGTTCTTGGTTTCTATGGGTTTCACAGCCACTTTCTTCTCCACTTCCTTCTTGTTTTCTGAAGAAATTCCAACCTTCTTGAGATTATTTCTGTATTCTGTCAGTTCTTTCAGTTCTTCTTCTCTTTGTTGCTTTTCTATTAGTTCCTGCTGTCTAGAGGACAGCATATGCCCGCTATTTAGGGGAATGTTGTTAGGAAAGATTTACTATAGAAAGCAGCATTTAAGGTAAGACTGGAAAAAGTATATTAGTTCCCTAGGCTGCCATGACAAGATACCAAAAACTGGATGGGTTAAAATAACAGAAATTTACTGTCTCATGGTCCTGGAAGTTAGAATTTCAAAATCAAGACGTTGGAAGGGCCAAATTCTCTCTGAGAATTCTTCCTTACCTCTCCTATCTTCTGGTGTTTGCTAGCAATCTTTGGCACTTCCTGGCTTGTAAATTCAGCATTGCAGCCACATGTCCCTCTTCTCCCTGTGTCACTTCACATCATCTTCCTTCTGTGTGTACCTGCCTGTGTCTGTGTCCAAATTTCATCTTTTTATAAGTACACTAGTCATACTGGATTAGGACCAACCCTAACGGCCTCAATTTAGCTGATTACTTCTGTAAAGGCCCTATTTCCAAATTCTTCAAATGCTGAAGAACCTAAGGGTAAGATTTCAGTATGTATTTGTGGGGGGAGACGCAGTTCAACCCATAACAAAGAGGAAAAGATGATAAAGCTAAAGAAAGTAAAGCAGGATCAACAGAATTCCAAAGTAAAATAAGCTAAATTTATCATTACTGCCTTGAAATTTACCCCAAAAATAAGAAAGTAAAGTGTGGCTCATCCTCAGGAGCATTTTATATTCTTTATAATGGCATCATCAACTACTGAGTAGCATTACAGGATGGAATGCAAGGTTTTTAGCTTATGATATTTAAATGTGAGACTCAGGAATATTTCTATTAATAATCATAGTCAGGTACTTGCTTTTCTCTCTTCTTTCCTCCCTTCTCCTGCTGTCAGCTGCCTCTCTGAGTCACTATTCTGTCACTTGATGTAGAAGTGTATGAATCTTTCATTCTAAGAGCTCCTCCTCTTAGCAGAGACCCTCAGTGTTTGCAGTGAGATACTCAGAACAGAAGATGACCATGTGCCACATACTGGGCATTCTTCACTAGTTTAAACTCCCATTCTTCCTTTTTCTCAGGAATATATCAGAGTGTATGGGAGTAAAAGTGAGTTTATCAGAAAGATAAGATATCGTTGCTATATAACATTATATTTATATTAAAAGCAAATCACTGAAATACAAACATTGGGAGAATCATTGTTTATTCATGTTTTTGACAAATATCTCAACATTTGGAGTCTCAGTTATTAGTCTTAAAAACACAGACAATACATTCTTTGCAATTCATTCACTCATTTATTCCTAAAGCCATCAAGTCAAGTCACACTTAATGCTTGACATGTGCTCAGCATTGTGTTACAAAGGCACTCATCTTGTTTTTGAGTACTTTACAATCCATAAGTGAGCTCACAGGGGAGCATGAAGTAACAGTCATTCTGTTTTGATAGTACTGACCTCACCCAGTCAGATATTCAATTAGAAATGTGTGGGAAATGGAAACAAGGTTAAAAATGGTTAAGTAAAGAAGTATAAAAAGAAAAGTTGCTTTGGACCCTATCTGTAGACAAGTTGTATTTCTTGGTATTTTCCCTTCTATCTGGTCCAACACCTCCTACCAAGAAATAAATTGACATTTTTAAAATTTTAGAATTTTTAAAATTGCTCTGGACCTTCAGTTTTGTCAAGTCTGTGGAGGATAAGGGGCTGATTCTAAGGATATTAGGTTATATGGCAGTTAGGGCTCCACACTTTAATTTGAAGGAATTTATTAATTTGAAGAAATGTCATTATATGGAGAGTGAGGGTAGGGAAGAATTTTTTAATGAATCTTTTGAGTTTTCAGGCACAGGGGTTAGAAACTTTTGAAGAGCTAGTTCCCAGCAAAATGGAAAGCTTAGGGGCTGAAGTTTGAGAAAGAGGTTTTCAGGGTCATTAAAGGATATTCTGATTAATGAGCCATAAGAGTAGATGAAATATTTTTAGGACTGAGGGAATGTGAGGTGATTCAAATAACCACAGCCAAACTCACCCTGTATACAGATTCTCAGTGATACAGTGAACTTCCTGGTCCATTTTAATTGTGACAAGTGACAGCTGAAGTCCAGTGCTTGTGGATGCCCAGCAAAGTTACTCTCAATGATAGCCCTGCATCTAGAAAACCAACATCTTTCAAAACAATATCTTCTATGAGAGATGAGGTCCAACAATTATATAACCATGATTTTGGACAAAATTGTAAAGTAAAATGAACAGAAAATGTATAGGGGCAATGAACTGTGTGATATGATCCTTCTCTTTGGCCCACTGTAGTTGTCTGAAGCTCTTTTCTGAGGATTCAGGAGGAAGTCAGTAGAATTGAATTTGCTGTGTTTCTAGTTAAGTTGGCAACTATGAATACATCTCATGCTTCTGATACACACTGAAGATGATTCAGGTACCTGCCATTGGTTCAGGCAGGGAAACACTACACCCCTGTCTCTACCGGTAAAACTCATAAAAGAATGTTAAGAAGATTCAAGTAGCAGCTTATTAATGATTCTAATGATAAAAACAATATCTGTAAAACGTGAAGGTTGGCGTGGGTTAAGAAGGGAGAAGGAATTTGAGGAACAAAATCCAGCTTTGAACCTCTAATTTATCCAACCCGTTTCTTTGCACTCAACCTTTGATCTTTGTGATCAAAGTTAGCAGTAGAATGTGTTTCATGCTCTCCTCCTCTCCATTCCTCAGGCTGTCTTTTCTCCTTTTCTTAGGTTCTGCAAGCTGTCTACTTCTCCCCGCTGATAAAGAGTAGAAAGTTCTATGGCCCTGTCCTCTGCTTATTTCCACTGCTGAGTGGAGGAGAAAGAAACATTTGAGTCTTAAAATTACAATTTCTTAAAAATAAAATAATTTATAAACTTCAGCTTCTAGTTATTCTTTATTTCATTTGTTGTTTTAATTGTTCTAAAGTAGGGGGAAAAAACACACATACTGAAAGCTGAATTGCTTCCCAATTGCTGTGACAAAATGTTCCTAACAGATCTGTATACCTCTTGCTAATGAAACGCAGACCTTATTACTCTAAAGAGCAAGTGAGCTATTTATAATCTTTGCTACATAACAAAGCTATAGTTCATATTTCATCAATTTAACCCTGCAAAATACATTTCCAGTTGTCTTTTCTCAATTTCTATATTTCAGCAGAGGCAAAGATAGTCCTAGCACACATACATTAGCAATCTAATTTGAAGTAAACATAAGGTCACTTGTTTATATTTCAACCTCAGTCCATCTTCAATATTTTTGTTAATGGTCTAGAAAAGGAGTGAATGAATGGTATTTTTAAAAAATCTGTTTGGGGATATAGATGACATTCAAAAAGGGTTACATATCTCCATATACAAATGCCATTTGTGGTTTGTACACTGGGAGGAGAAGTTTTCATGGTTGGCATATTTTATTCGTTTCTTTAAATGAACACAAACAAACCTGCCCTGTAGTTCTTTCATTCTCCTCCTAATCAAGATAATATTAATCACTTTCTCTGAACTCAAAAGGCCAAAGGAGACTTAATATGTGCTATTATTAGACTCAATCTAAATGTGAGACTCATATACATGGCGATCAGTGTTGGTGCTAAAATTCACTGCATAATGTACCTTTCTCAGTGATAAAGGTCCCTCAGCCTGGATCAGATAAGCACCTCAACCTCAAATTTTAGAAAACATTATTTTTGTGCTGCCTTCTCCCCCCGCAAAAAACATCTTTTGCTCTGAACTACAACAATTTGTTAACCTGACACGATGTCACTTTATCTCCTATAACTGCATTTGAATATCTATTTTAAAAAGGCTAATTAAAGTATTTCTATGTGAAAGAATCAAATATTAGAGAGTTTATCAGTTTTCAATCAATTTTTTCCTAGACAGTAATATATAAATTTTTAGTGAATTTAGCAATTTACACTATGTTTTTCTCCCTGTAAAGCAATGAGTTATGAAAGCACATATGCAAGATTCATTTCTCAATGATGATGGCTGATTTATAACAAGGCTTTGTAAATTGAATATTCATGTTACAAAAAGTTCTTTTAAACATGAATGATATATAATGACATCCATAACTCATTTCTCTTCTTTTACTTCTGTTCAGTACAACACTGATGTATTTCTTTCTCCTCCTTTCACTTTTATATGCTTGATTTACATTTTCTTGAAATGAAAAATATATTTTAATATGCAGTAAGGTATGTACGTGTTATGTGTTTATGTATATGATTATATCACTGTAATCAGACTACCTGATTAGATTTTGACTGGACCATAGTAAGATTAACATGTGAACTCAAGAATAAAATACTTCAATTATCACAAATCCTGAATGAGTAAATAACTAATATAAAAGCTGACATGATAAATGTAAATCTTGGATGGTAAGGAAGAAGATATTTCTCTTTTGTATTTCAGGATATCTTTTTGATATTCTCTATTGTATGTATAGTTTTAGTCCTTTCACGAGATGAGACAATCAAATTGGTTTAGAAACACCTATAAGAATGTTAGAAAATATTCTGATTTATTGGTCAATTTTGGGACTGATATTTGACCCAAACAGTATTTGTAAACTTGGAAATATCATGTAATTTGAGTTTTCATATTTTCATAAAAAATCAGAAGATGGCAACATTGACCCATACTCTTCGTGATAAATAACTGGATGGTTCTTTGTAATGGCATCTTTCAATAAGAAAGTGAAAACCTTTCTGTAACTTAAACATTTCAAATGGTTATAAGAACCAGGGAAATAAAGCAAATAAGTGAAGTTAGGAAGATATAACACATTAAGGTGCTTAAGGGCTATAGCAAAGATATGTCCTGTCTTATAGGAAGCAGCTGGTACTCTGCACTATTCAAGTGTTTATTACAAGGGAATTTACTGTCTGAATAACACCACATCTTATGATTTTTCAAGAAAACCTGGAATTTCAGATTATCATGTGAACTTTTCACAGTTTTTAAGCACTATACGGATTAATGTTGGCTGACTGTACCTAGCACACAGACCACCAGTATGCAGTCACCAAGGAAGAAGATTGTTCTTAAAAATGTTTATTAAGGAGAATTTCAAATACATGAAAGTGAAGAGAACATACAGAGGACTTCCTCATGCCCAAGAAATATCAGTCTATTGCTAGTTCTGACCATTTACATACCATCCACTTCTCCCACCATGCATTATTTGGAAGCTAATTCCAAACATTATATCGTATCATTTACAAATATTTCTGAATACATTAGAGCTATTTTTAGGAAAATAAAATGGAATATGTTTTAGCAAAAAGAAGAATGTTTCTACCAGATCATATGAAAAAACCTGATCCATTAATGTTTTAGCTAATTAAGGTAACTTAGAGGGCATTCAAAATTGCTCAAAAACTAAGTACAGTTTCTAAAAAGCAAGTAACCAATATATGGTTGGCCTTTTGGATTCCTGTCTCATTCTAATATCTCATACTAGTGAGAATAAAATAGAGTATGTGTTCATTTTGTCATCATCTTGGGTAGAACTTGTGAAAAAACTTTATCACTGTGGTTTTAAATTCTGCCTCATTTTTCACAGTTGCCAGGGACACATAACTTAAGTGCTGGTATCCTAATAATCTTTAAATGAGGAACAACAGAACTCATGAGAAAAAAAAAAGCATCTGCTTGTGTTTTACTGACAAAATCATAATATTTAGGGCCCTCATTCAGGTAATAACTAGAGCATAAAAAATGGTTAATCCCCTCTGCAATTTATTTCCTCCTGAAATTTGCACTCTATGAATCCAATGTAAGGATTTTGAATGTGATTGATAGTTTTAATGAATACCCTTCTGAATCCTACTGTTTATAAAGTTATTCATGAAGAGTTGGGGAAGCTTGAGTATAAGCCACTCTTACTTATTTCCAACTCATATTGTGAAACACTAGCTATGTGTATAGGAATTTTCTAATTCTTTCAAAAATCATACTTATGTTAAGTGTAAATTTATTTTTACCATAGACATAGGAAAAGCAGATATCCTTAGAGACCCCATTAGAAATTGATTTGAATAAAAGTAGCACAGGAAAATTATTTGCTCTTACGAATAAATTTTTTGAGAACATGCATCTTATTCTACAAGGCATTTTACATTCAAGACTGCTTTGCCCCTGGATGGCAGGTACTAAATGAAAGTATACTGAATTTTTTTTTAAAGAAAGAATTTCAATAATTACCATGTGTGTATTCATAGGACTTCAATATTATAATGATTTTGCCTGGCTCTATGCAGTGGTTTCAAAATGTAAACTACAATAATCATCTTTTTTCCTTCATTTTTAGATTCAGCTGAAGAATTGAACTTCATTAACCTTTTTAGAAACTTAGAAATATAATAAGACTGCTTTTGAATATTCCCTTTAACCTATGATTTAGATGAAACTGAAATTAAAAGCAAAATGACATTGAAACTAGATAACACATACATTGGTAGAATTAAGGACGTAGTGCAATTTCACACTGTGGTGAATTTTATCAGGTTTTCCCTAGCATGGGGGTAATACTCTTGGGAAGAAGAGCAAGTATAATCACAAAGCTTCCATTTAATTACATTTATATACATAACCAAATTTTACACCATTTCTGATAGTCTACACCTGCATACTCAGTGGGAGGCAGGCACCTCAGTAGACCACCCACAGCATCTCTTGGGTGGTAAGGTGAAAATGGGAAAGACAGGAGCATTTGTTCTGTCATTTGGTTTGCCAGCCTTCCCAGTTCCCACTATTCTTACCACAGCCTCATCATGTACCTGTCAGTCATCCCAATGAGAAGCATCTGGTCAATTAATTGAGCAAGACTAGAATGTTTACAGACACAAGCTGCATTTCCAATAAGACCAAGGATTTCAGGCAGGAAAGCATCATAACTAGATATTGGTATGTAACATTAGGAGGCTGAATGGCAGACAAGTCACTAAAATAACAGGAACTGCTTTACGCAAGTACAAAGGAACAGCCTTTCCAGATCATTTTCCTCGCTCATTTGCTTTAACTTTGCTGAGAATGGTAGTTGATGATATAAATAGAAATCAGAGAGAGGACTGCTAGAAGGAGAAACTTGTTTCTCTCTCTTAAAATCAGTTTTAGTTTGAATAAAGGAAGAAAACGTGGCTATAGGCCACTGACAACTGGATGCTATACCAGTAATGTTTGACAGGTGAAAATCTGAGATTAAACACCCCTCTAGGAAAAAATAATGTCATAGATGTTAATATATTAAATTCTTTTTTTTTTTTGAGGAGAAGGAAAGAGGAGTTTATTAATTTGCTGGCAAATGAGGAAGATGGAGACTCCTGTCTAAAATTCCATAGTCTTAATAATAAGCAGAAATACAGAGCTTTTAAAGGGAGATTTTCAGCTTTAGGCAACTGCTATTCAACTACAGTTGATGATTCTGATCATCTCATCTCTGTCCCATCTCTGCCAAAGACAATCCTGTGACCACCACCCAGGACCTCCACCAGACAGTTCCCTTGAGCCACCTCCTGTAGCACAAAAGAACAAAGGACATTCCCCTGCCCCTCCCAACCACTGGCCTGAGAAAGGGATGCAAGCTTCAGTTCCCAAAAAGAGTGAGTGAGGTTTTAGAGAGACAGAAGATATTTTTGCCGGGTTTTTTTCAGGCCATTCCTTCTGTTACATACTCCCCACTGTCAATATTATCCTTCCATATCTATGGGAGGTGGGATGACTACTCTGTTACATATTATTAAATTCTTAGGGAAATGATTTATATTTGATATCATTCTTCATATAACTTATTTTAGTTATATCAAATGTATATAACTATTACAAAATATTTACTATGTTGCTACTTCACCCAATTTTTATCTCTCCAAGATGTAGTTAATATATAATATTTTCAATTATATCATTCTAGAAAATAGGATCAAATATTGACATTAATGATGTAAATTTATGATTCTCATATGAAGGATGATACTTCGCCCACCAATGAAATGCAATTATCTCTGGGTTGAATGACAGCCAGAGTTTCAGAGCCTAGAATAGTAGTACATAATAGAATATAAATAACTTCTTCAACCTAAAATCAAAGAGGGTTTTCAGGTAGGCAGAATTTAATTATCCTCATTAGAATCAGGACAACAGTCAAACTGTTATTCTCATGAGGAGCCTGATAATGTTTTTAATGATCACAATCGAGCATTTTTGGGTTTTCCACGTCATCTGTAAAACAACTTCTTTCCTAGAACAATATCCACCTTTCCAGGAGCATGTAAATAACATGCAATGATTTTGTCTAATAAGTCTAGATATCTTTCTTGACTACGTTTTATCTCCAAACTGTCCAGGCCTGGTCCTTGTGGCCCACAAGGTTTAATGAGCATACCAGCAAAAGACACACATTACACCTTTTTGTGTGTTTTTAAATCAGCACTTTCAATCAGATTAACATTTAAGAGACAGTCTGTAGCAATAAAATACATGCCACTGACTTTAATCCCCATTGTCTTTATAAAATATACAGCTTTGGACAGGATAACAGGAAGTTTTTATTTTGTTAATTTGAGAAATCTGTATTTATTCTCTTTGTGTATTTCTAGACTCTGGACTGCTTTTTAAGGAAAAGAGTTTAAATTGTGTTTGTAACCAATGGGAGTAAAATAGGAGGTTTAATGGTTAAATAGTGCAGAAGAGCGAGTACTTGAGGCCTGTAGGAGACTTGCATCATTTACTCTCTTACTAAGGTATTTTATGTGAATTATTGCTCATCACTGATCATTTATTCCTTCCAAGGAAAGACCAAAAGTTCATTTTTTCTACTTCATTGTGGTTAGAGATTAGAGAAGTCTTCAAAACGGCTTTTTATCCCCTCTAATACACACTTTTTTCAAAGGTTTACAGAGTTTTTATTTTGTTTTTAATGACTTTTGGGAGAATTCACACAGGTAGATAACAAAATCTCCACCTTCTTAAGATGTTTTAAAATCTGCTTTTTATTATTATTTTACTTAAGCAGGCGTTATTTCAAATAGTTCTTGGTAAAATTTCATTGAGATCATTTCTGTAGACTAAGTATACATAGTGATATCAATAAATGTTCATTGAGCACATGCAAATTGACCATGTTATTGTGTATCATATTTTTCATCTCTAAAATTATAAAGGCTATTCATTTTCTTTTATCACTAGCAATTTAGCACTGTTTATTTCTTTAATTATGTGATTTTTTGAGATATATATAATTTTTATTTATCCCATCTTTATTTTATATCATTCAGTTTCTTCCTTCACTCATAACTCATATTCTTTAACTCAAAATCCAGCAAAAACATCCTAATTTCATTTAAGAAAAGTTAAATTAACATGGGCATTTGGAACAGCAAGGAAATATCCATACAAAATATTTAAACTGTTTATCTCAAATTATGAGAAAATATGCATTTTTATGCTCGGTAATGCCTCATACATTCTTGAAAAATGTTTATCATATGTGCAGATACTGTTTGAGGATGGGATAGAAATGTTTTAGCGATAGTCCTATGGTCTAAAAAGGCCTTGACAAGACTCTGTTTGTCTGCTCTATAATGTGGTAAAGTCAGAGCAAAAGAACTCAGGATGAAAAGCGATCTTTTCTTTTTGTGATGGTTTCTATAAAGATTTCAAAATCTTTCACAGTAAGTACTTTAGCTGCCTGACATGACTGTCTTTCTTATGTGATATATGAATTTAGTTCACAATTAAAGCCTATTTTCCCATTTCAAAAAAACTATGGTGAACAGCTGTTCCCTTTCTTCTTATAATCACCTTAAATTTCCCAGCATTTCATTATTGTCATCCACTCTGTTTAATTTCTGGCATTACATTTTTATTCTATTTTTTGGTACAGGAAGAGGAACAAGTACTTCTATCTCATTCTCAATATCTATAAAACATCAGTCCCAACATAGTCTTCTTCTGTAGCCCTTTTCACCTTTTCTTTTACTGTTACATACTCTAGCCCTCCCAAGCAAGTGTCAATGAGTGGTCATTCCTATTTGTATTTAACAAATGTTGAGGAATGACTCCACTATACCAGTCACTACACTAAGCAGGTATGGAAACAAACAACAGAGACAAAGCCCTATCCTTATGAAGTTTCCAATCTAGTGGGAAAGGTGGAATAAAACCCATAAATTAATACCCCAAAATTAATAGGTCAAATGATGATAAAGTCTGCAGGAAAGAATTAATGCAACTGATATGTGACTCATCTCTTTTTGTCTTTAGGAGGGTTTGCTTGCATGTTTGGCTCGGGGAATTTAGCCTTTGAAAAATCTCCTATATTACTAATTGATGAGGCTGTTTGTTATGTCTGTGGCACTAAAGCATACGGTACTAACTTGTCTAGCTTGTTTGTAGAAATAGTATGATATATGGTGGACGCCTGCTTTCCTTCTGGGTCTGGAGTTTCAGTAATCATGGCTTTCACACAGGCAGTATATGCATATGTGAGGGGTTTGGGCCATAATCCTAAAAGACAATCCTGAACACTGTAATCCCAAATGTTGAAATCTCAATAGACCAAAGTTCCTAAAGAGTAAAATTCTGAAAAGCACAATTTCTAAATATCAAATCTCAAAAAAATAATTCTGGAAAAAATAATAAAAATTATTTAAAGACATTTATTGACCTTCTTAAAAGGGGATTTCATTTAAGAAATATATAAAATCATGACAGAATGCTTCATAAACCACTTTACACAATAAAATAGGCAATAATATCATACAAATATTTGCATGCATAAACACTCAGGTATACTAACAATAGTTGCACAGGTATAACATTTATGATCAGATGAATCATATTTATAAAGAAATAGGTCAAAAAGCAAAATGTATAGATGCATATCACTATGATTGGTAATTGTGTGCACTTAGCTTTATAACTGTGGTCATCTGAAATACCATGTGAAACAACCTAAGTCTTTTGACAAGATGGATAAAAAACTGTGATGGGTCACTACTGCGTACGCAGTTGCCCAGTGAGCTGAGATCTCAAAAATTTTATATTTCACAAATTACAGATGTACAAAAGGAACATCTCTTCATTTATTAAGGAAGTTTCAATATTTTTACAAACATATCCAATGCTTACACACAAAGTCAACTTTGTGATAATGCACTTTTGTGAATCAAATCTGCAAAAATGCATAAAAAATTAGAATTCTCTAGAAGTCTTTACATAATTTATAACTCCATTGCTGGAAATGATGATGAAATATATAACATAGCAAATTATAAAAAATAATGTTAACACTTTAAGATAATAAAAAAAAGGAAAACTAAAAAAAAAAACAACAAAAAGAAAATTCAACATAGAAAAAAGTATATTCCAAGGATATATTATGGGCAATTAGCTGCTTTTTATTTCTGGGGCATGTCTCTCCTTGGAGGAATACATTCACATTTATTTTCTATGGCACTGCCCTTTTTGAAATTCTTCTACAATTCAATATATACTGACATTAGCATTCCGTATTAAATTGTCCCATGTTCTATGCCATGCTCCCATGTTGTTTCAGGTATGCAGAAATCCATTCCGCATGCACTCATATACAGACACAAATCTGGCATAAACAATACAGTGATGGAACAGCAACACAGTTGCATTAAGTGTCTTCTACTGTGCAGAGTTATTTTCTAACCAGTCAGTAACTTTTCTGGCCTCCTTAGGCAAACGTGTTTTTTTTTTTTAAATCTCAGAATATTATGGGGGTACAAACACTTTGGTTACAAATATTGCCTTTGCACCACCCAAGTCAGAGCTACAACCATGCCCATCCCCTAGAAAGTGTGCACCATACCCATTAGGTGTGAATTTACCCATCTCCTCCTCCCCCACCACCTGACCAACACTCAATGAATGTAACTTCCATATGTGCACATAAGGGTTGATCAATTAGTGCCAATTTAATGGTGAGTACATGTGGTATTTGTTTTTCTGTTCTTGTGACACTTCACTTCCAACACGAGTGGATTAATAAAATGTGCTATATGTATTATATACCATGGAGTACTACTAAACCACAAAATATAATGGTGAACTAATATCTCTTATATTATGCTGGAGGGAGCTGGAGCCCATTCTTTGAAGTGAAGTGTCAAATGGGTTTTTAATTCATTAAAATCTCCTGGAATTTCATCAAGGAATGTCAAGGCAGAGAAAGAAGGCATTTTTAAACTGAAGTTTTTGTTGTTGTCACATTGTGTAACCAATCTACTGGTCTGATTAGCCAATCTACTGGTCTGAATTTTCTGCCAAATGCAAATAAAGACAATAACAAGGTATTGCTGTTATGATGCAACTATTAATAAAATGATGCAATTATTCCATGTATAACCAAAAATGCACTAATTTTTTCCTTAGAATTCAATTTTCGGGATTTCAACATTCAAGATTTTAATCTTTCAGGATTGTGATTTTTGTGATTTTAGACATTAAGGATTTTATGTTTTAGGGATTCTGATCTTTTGGGATTTCAACAGTGAGGATTACAGCATTCAGGATTCTCTTTCGAAATTATGATCGTCACCCTACAGGAGCAGCCTTCTATATAATTTCTGAACTCTGAGACTCAAACTGCTTTCCTTGATCAGGAACACTTCATATGTGTTACTACAGTTTGGAACAATCATGTTTTTTTGCAATCCCTGATCAAAGTGCTTTAGAAACCTGAACTTGATCTCCTCCTGACATCGCCTGATTCATTTTCCATTGTTGATCCTGCTCTGTAACCTTTTGAATATATTACCATAATCATGAGAATAACTTCTGTAGAAGACACTTTGTCTGGGAATGGTTTCTTGTTGTTTTTCTCAGAATATGTCTGGGCCTTGAACACAACTCCAGGGCGCCCTTATCTGAAAACAGTAAGGGCTAGAGAGTTTAGGATGAAAACATCAGCTCGCGGGAGACGAAACAACAAGGAACAGGGACTTGTTGAGTCGGGACAGTGTGGGAACAAAGAAATTGCGGTGGGATAGTTGCCAAAAAGGCTGTGTTGTAAATAAAGAAGCTACAGCAAGAAATTTGCTGCAGTCTTATATCATCTTTGTGTGTCTGTGTTTCTTTGTAGTGGCTGTAGTTGTGTACCGTCTCTATGTGTGTCTGTGTCTTTTTGTCTCTGTGTTCATTCTTCGGCCCCAAGAAACGGGCCATGGCAACTTCTGACCTCTGAATCCTTTTAGCAAATCACAGAATGAATGGTTGGTCATGGGACCCTTCACCAAACATAATGTCATGAGAAAAAGAAGCAGGTTAAGGAGCTGAGGAATAATAGCAATGTACTATTTCAGATAGAGTTGTCAGGAGGCTTTCTCTGATAAGGGATCATTTCAGCACAGGCCCAACTAAATAACACATCAAGTTAGGCAAATATATGTAGGAAGAGTGTTACAGCTAGAGGCAACAAGTACAAAGGCAATAGAATAATTGAAAACTTGGTGGTTCCAGTGTGACTAGATCTATAAGAGAGATGTTTGATATAGGTTAAAGAGATAGTCCAGGCACAGAACATGTTTAATGTAAAGCAAATCAAATAAAAACTTACAATGTCTTACTTTTCAATACTTAAGAAATTAACAAACATATTTTAATTTTTTCTCTTGTAAAAGGTTAGGTAATATATTGGCACATGAAACTTTTCTTACTAAATGAATTTAAAAACGTTTCTCAATAAGGAACACTGTTTTGAGACCTTAAAAATCTTACAGTTTTTCTATTGAAGTTAAATGAATAAGATCCATATATTATGAATAAGATTAACGACCAAAAGTGGAAGGAATGCTTGAGCTCAGGAGTTTGAGACTAGCCTGGACAATCTAGCAAGATCTCATCTCTAGTCTCTATTAAAAGGAAAAAGAAAAGATGAATGACCAGTAGACAAATCTAAAGATTATCTACATATGTGACTATAGACTTGAAAAGAAGCAAAATCTCAAGTCAAATTTATCTGATAATAATTTTAAGGATGTTAAATAGGTACAGGCAATTAGTATGATAGAACAGACCACTGAAGGCGCTTGTGAAGTGTCAACTTGGAGATGACACCATACAAGCACAGGAAGCTATCCTTCAGATGCGAGATGCACTTGGCATAAGGAAGCTGGTCTATGGTAGATCTACGCTTATTTCCAGGACCACCTAGAGCGATGGTACTGATCCTTGGCCCAAACAAGAATGAAATATAACAGTAGGTGATTTATACCCTGTACTAGCTTGTTTATATTGTTTATTGAAAATTTACCACTGTTCAGTATAGTTCGCACCCGGTTTACCATGTTACACAGAATAGCAGCTATAAAAAACCCTCAGTAAACTTATACCTCAGTCCTCCTGAAAGCAAAATTACTTCCATGTATCTTTGGTTCATGATCCAAAGATGAAATGCATTCTGTGCAAAGGACCCATGTTGTTGTGCCTGGAAGTTTTTGACCTTTTTATGTTTACCTTTACTTTCTCATGCTTTGTCATATCTTCTTTCATTATTAAAGCCTATATTAGTATACTTTGTGGATTCTCAGCAATTATCCAACCCCATATAATTTCTGCACTTTCTAAATTAACAACCATATTAGTAATATAATGTGGTGTCCACAGAATGAATGTATGGTCTGAAAACCAAGAAGTAGAACACAGTGTTTAGCTTACTTATAATAAGGCTTCAACAAATAGAAATTACTTATTCATTAATTAAATAAATTTAATTAAATATATAATAATAGTAATAACAGATTGACATACAGTGTCATGTGGTGAGTACATTGTGATTAAAGGCACACATTTTTGCACTCAGAAACTGATAATCTAATGGGGAAAGTAGGCATTAAAAAACTTAAATTATTTTAGAACCATTACAAGTGCTACAAGGACATTATATTTATTGTTTATTATGCTCATTTGTATTATCACTAATCATACAAAATTCATTTTTAATCTTTTCTAGGCCACATACATGATGTGTGCATGATATATATTCATATGATTTAATATATTCTATTGAAAAATTTAAAATACATGATATTTAGATTTCAAAATTATTTCTGTAAATAGCTAATAGCATTACAGAATGTTTTTAAGGAAGTAATAATGAAAATGCTGCAATGATTTTTTAGCTTACTGTTCTTTTATAGTCATCTTCTGAAGAAGAAAACACCAGAGGTAATGATGGAAAAATATGAATTTAATCAAGAAATAAAATATCCATATATTAAGCAAGGTGTTGAATGTGCTCAAACAAGCAGCTCCTGCATAGATTTAATCTCTTCTTTAAAGGAAGTTTATGACTATAATACAACTCAAGTTTATTTTTATATGAGCAATTTTAAAAGAAAATGAAGGAGACTATGCTGACCTTTGGAACAATAAGTTTTCTATTCTTTACTTAGGCTTCTCTGGTTTTATTTCGTGCTAAGTGACTCAGTGATACAAAGACAACAGAGCAATTCATTATTTGTATTATACAACATTTCATATTACATAGAGATATTGTCATTGAAAAAACTGGCTTGTGCCTCTGGATGTAATAACAAAATGACAGCTTTTATGATAAACTTTGTACTCACCAAGCTTCTGAGTCTGTTCTTCTAGTCCTTGGGTCACTGGTGCCCTGAAAACTACACAATTACATTCATTAGCAATAGTCCTTGTTTATTAGATATTTCTCTTTCTGGCTTTATTCTATTTTGCTTGTCAGTTGTAATTGCTAACAATTTATTGAGACAAATGATAGCCTGTCATATTATTTGGTCTATATAATAAGATAGTCTTAGATAAATTCAAAAGATCTGATTCAAATGGCTCTATTGTATGAATGTAAATTATAGGGGAAGTCCAAAATACTTATGGCCACTGGAAGTCTCTCATTTAACACTCAACCTGCCATTCGCATTAGTTTAACTTAAAAATATAAGAGTCCCCTGGCATGACATTTTCTGGAACTATAAAGCAATATATGTATAAAGCATAAAATATGTATAGAGCAATATAGAAATTACAGGATGGGTTCAATTAATTTTAAAAGAAAATCCTTAGCTTAACTGAAACATAATAAATCTACCCCTTCATTACTTTATTTTAGACTACACACATTGTTTTATGACAGCATTGTAAAAGTGAAGTGACTACAATATGTTTTAAAAGCACAACAATTGAGAAAGCAGAGGTAATTAGGAAGCTTACTAGAGATTTAAAATGTGACCATTTTAATGACCATCAGCCATCCCAGAAGTAATTAATGACAGAGAAAAAAATCTTTGAAGTTGACCTATTGTCAATAAGTGAGCAGAATCTGACTTGAAAGATTATATATATTTCTATGCTTCCAAAACATAAAACTTTCTTAAAAAATAAATTACTTTAAGAAAATGCAGAAACAGCACACACATTCTATGAAGCTGTCCCAACATCTACCTAATTCTAGTTATTCAAATGCTTAATAACTATCTAAAGAAATATTATTTGATTGAATTTTAATACCACTGGCAGACATTGCTTGTTCAATTACTTATAAACAATCTACGTATTTTTTATTTATTTTAATAGTCTGTCTTTCACTTTCTTTTATTTTATAAAGTTTAGTGATAATTATAATTGACTGATATATGTTGCACTTTCTGTTGTTACCTATCACCACTTTAAAAAGAGAAATTATGTTTCTCCCCACAAAGAAATTCTCTGGAATACAGAATACTTATACATGAACATTTTTCCATTAAAAGTGAAGCTATAACTATCTGGGCTGAGAAATGCCTATGAAGACATTTAAGAGTTCTAAGACTTTAAATATGAACATTATTTTGGAGAAACAAAATGGAAAAAATTCTTAATTGGAGTGGTTAAGATTTGGGAGGGGAATAATATCGAAACTTTTGGAACTAGTTTGATTAGTTTAAACTAAATTTGGAAACTTATTGTGGAAAAATGAATAATTAAAGGTGTGTTCCAGCCGGGCACGGTGGCTCATTCCTGTAATTCTAGCACTCTGGGAGGACAAGGCGGGAGGATCGCTTGATCTCAGGAGTTTGAGACCAGCCTGAACAAGAGCGAGACTGCGTCTCTACTAAAAATAGAAAAATTATCCAACTCAGCAACATGACCCTGCCTGTAGTCCCAGCTACTGGGGAGGCTAAGGCAGGAGAATCTCTTAAGCCCAGGACTTTGAGGTTGCTGTGAGTTAGACTAATGCCACAGCACTCTGGCCTGGTGACAGAGTGAGACTCTGCCTCAAAAAGATGTGTTCCACTAAATTCAGATCCTCAAAACCCCTTCACAAAATCAATACCCCATTAAATTCAACTAAACATTTTATACTGTGCATACCTGTTAATTTTGCTTTCAGACTAGACACGGATTTAATTTTATTTTTAATGTTATTTAAAACTTGAACTTAAATACATAATATCATATTGATAATCAATATTCTTTACCAATGAGTTTAATTCTGATAAAAAGTTGTGCATTATTTATAAATTTATTATAATTTTACAGCTTTCATAAAATGAAGATATTTGATATTTTATAATCATCTGTTTGAAGGATTTAGAATGATCAAAATGTATCCTCATATAGCCGTCTAATCTTTGACCAAGCAGACAAAAACATACACTGGGGAAAAGAATCCTTATTCAATAAATGGTGCTGGGAAAATTGGATAGCCACATGTAGAAGACTGAAACAGGACCCACACCTTTCACCTCTCACAAAAATCAACTCATGGTGGATAACAGACTTAAACCCGAGGCATGAAACTATGAGAATTCTAGAAGAAAATGTTAGAAAAACTCTTACAGACATCAGCCTAGGGAAAGAATTTATGAAGAAGACCC
>CAUYSK010081529.1:0-14798 GCA_963575035.1 Avahi laniger
AATTAGGAGAAGGTTATAGTCAGATTCATATTTTCAATTTTTCATCTTAATTTAAACTTCTAATTTCAGTAAATTTTCTTAAGAAAACTACTCTATTAATATAATTATACATGAAATGGTTTCCTGTTGCTCCATGAATTAATAGCAAATGTGTTTGGGGACAGGATTTGTCTTAGGAGTTTTTGCAGAGCTTTGCCCTGAAGGAATATGTGAACGTGTTGGTTTGCATTTCAAATGCTGTTACACTCGGAAGGGTGTCTCTGAAAGACAGTAGCCGCTGTATCCCACAGGGTGCCGCGTTTCTCAGACCTAAAGGTTTGGATTTGCTTTGTAAAACACAAGTGAATCTGTTAAAAACTACAGGCTGAGAGGTGACAATGGAGTGCCCCCCAGAACAGACAGCTGCCCGAATGGATAGAAGCAAAGCTCTTGTTTAAACCACTCTAGACTACCTGTCTCCATTCACAATAACCTAATAAACATGGAGCCAACATACCTCTGTTTAACCCCTCTGTTAAATGATAAACTTACCTTAGAACTTAGAAGTTAACATTTGAAAGATTTTGTAACTGTTTGCTCACGTAGATAGAATTAGTTAAAGAATCTGTAGAAGCCTTTCGGAAATCTGTTAACCTGAGAGGAACCACCTACTGTTACGTAAATCTGTTACCCCTGGCAATTATTCACTATTCCCTATAAGTTACCATGTAAGACCTCATTCAGGGCTTTTGAGACCCACGGAAAGGTCTAAGCCCCCTGAGATCCCGCTTTGCCTATAATCTTTACAAACTTATAAAACTACATCTTTGTCTCAGTGTATTCTTTTATTTCTTCCATTTTCCATTTTTCTCTATTATTTTCTTATCCCTTGCAACTCTACCAAAGGGACCTGGTTTTTTGTTGGGAGCTTAGCTACCTCCCCGCAGTTCCCCACTCCCACTCCGTATTCAGTGCTCTAAAGATGGTAGTATCTTGAAAGATGCCATTGCATACCCTGTTTCCTCTGGAGACGCAGAGATGGTGCTTCCATCAATCTGACAGAGGTCCTGAGAAGGAGAGTCAGAATCTTTTCTATCTTGAGTTGTGGCAATATTGGCTACTCGTTGCTGCAAGTCCCACTTTCGAGCTACGTTGTTAATTGTTAACCTTTTCTTCTCCTATGAAAAAGTTAATTGTGACAAGAATTATATAATGCAATTTTTGTAGTAGAAGTGACATCTAAGGAGCATATTGTTTGTACCTTCTTATCCTTATAATACTTTTAAAAGGAGCCTGTTCTTTATAAGTAGCTACCCTATATATATTCTAAAACGAGGTTCAAAAGGCCTGTTTTTACCCAGTGCATTCAAATATCTCAATAATGATCTATCATCTTAAACATTAAAAATTATATATAGCAATAATTTGTCCTTAGAAACTTAATTTATTAAAAATAAATATATAAGCTACTGGAGAGTGAAAATTCACTATCTAAAATTTTAATTTGACATAAATTTTTATATAGTTAATGTCATCTGAAATTTTAATTTGGCAGAAATCTATATGCCTGTGTTTAAACATAGCAAGAAAAAACTAATAATATTTAAGTTTTCCTATCCCAATAACTAGGACTAATATGGTAGAATAATCTAATATGGAGGGTTTGATCAGTGTTGATTAGTGTTCAAGTTTCATACCATAAATTGTAATGTCTGAAAATCAAAAACTATTATCTAAACTATTAAAATAAATTGTGCTAGGTTGAAATATCTCTAGATAACTAATACAATTTTACATAAATAGGAAAGAAATTAATTCATTATAAGCAATGGATGTCTTAAAGTAGTGGTTCTCAAACTTTAGGGTACCTGAAATCGCCTGGAGGGCTTGTTGAAACAGATATTTGATTCAGTGTTTTTGGACTAGGGCTCTAGAGTTTGCATTTCTAACAAGCTCCCAGGTATTGCTAATGTTATTAGTTCATGGCCCTCATGCTGAGAACCACTGACTGAGGGCATTAGAGCTCAATTCTCTCAGACAAACCCTGCTGAGAAAAGCAGATCTCAAATACTGAAAGAAATTGTGCTAGATTGAAATATTTCTATCAAATTTATATATATTAACTAGGAAAGTAATCCTTATTCTGATAAAGTTTCCATTATCAAAAGTTAACATTTTTAAGTGGCATATCAATTAGATCAGAATGCTGAAAATAAGACACTTTCCCTTTCCTCTTTACTAAAAGTACAATTCTCCATTTGACAGAACAGCTATGTGTGATACTGACCCCTCTTTACCTGCTGGCTCTGGAACCAGTGAAGGCTGTTAGGAAGAGTCTCTGTCCTCAGTGCATATATACAAGCACAATAATTCTTTTTAGTTGCACCTTTTGCCTATATTTGGTTATCTAAGATTTTAGCATGCATGCATGGCATTAGGAATGAAGAGTGATGTGCTTGATTAATTAAAAGTAAACTTTTTAAAGTTCCTATCTATTTCTACATTTAAAAATGTTTTTTGGGGTGCTGTGGTGTACACCTATAGACCCAGCTACTCGGGAGGCTAAGGCAGGGAGATCTCTGGAGTCCAGGAGTTTGAGGCTGTAGTGTCCTTTGATTGTGCCTGTGAAGAGCCACTGCACTCCAGCCTGGGAAACATAGTGAGATATTATCTTAAAATGTTTTTGGCCTGGGTTCTTTTTTTCTATTGTTTGATATTTCAAATTTTTCTGTATAATTAAGTGGGTTACACTTAAAGTCTTTTGAGACTTTTTGACATTTTATTTATGTCATCCTTATCTAAAGCAAATAGAAATCTGCTATTCTACTGCAAAAACATTTTTTCCCTAATCTGTAATAAAAAAGCATCTTACCTTAAGGAATTCTATTTCAGTTATTCACTGATGACTGGGCCAACCCAATTTTTAATCTAAGCAATGCTGTTATTTTTACTCAGTACAAAGGCCACTTTGAAAGAGGTGAGGGCACTGAGTTAATGGAGACGGCTTTCATATTGGCTCCAAGCATTTGGCTTTCTGGCTGACAGGGGCTGGCAGAAAGAAATATTCTTAATGAGGTAGATATAGCAGTGCTTAGGGGAAAAAGGCATAAAATATCTTTATACCACTAAGTATGTTAACAAATTTGTAATAGAATAGTCTTTGAAAATGCAAACACTTTCCTATACCTGTGCCAAAGTTAAGCTTCCTTTACTTGGATTATTAAAATCAAATCAACACCAGGTTGACTAACAGAATGGTTAATTTTATTGGGTCCAGGAAAAGGGAAGAGATATTTTAAGACAGGAGTGTAGCGGGGGTCAGGTGGGGATCACTGGCTGGCCAGGAGGCCACAAGAGGGCTCTAGGCATCTGTGGAGCAAGAAAGAAAGAAGCAGAAAGCCTAGAGAATGCTAGAGATTCTGCAAGGCAGAAGGTGGTATCTAAAGAAGAGCTCACTCTTAAAGATCATAGAGGCATTTGGCATATCAGCTACAAATATGTTTCTAATAGCTATGCCAATAAATTGCCAAGTTTGTTTTAAAGTGACAAATATTTTAAAAGATGCAAAATTTCAACTTCTGCCATTTGAGTCAATTCTTCATAGTCCAGGCAAGACCACACCAGTATATGCCATAACTATCACTTCTCTTCATTTCTAAGGTTACAAGGAAAACAGAAAGAGAAAAGCGATAAGGCAGAAGATATGTGTCTATGTACTCTTCCTGTCTCTCTAAATCTAACCCAGCCATTTTGTTAATGATCGATATGAAGGGTGCATGAAACAATCCTCAGCAAATCGTGATTTCAATTCTGAGCTAGTCCTAGAACTAGGGTCTCCTGATTCCCCATGCTTTTCCTCTTATTAAAAATAAAAATGCTAAATAATTCTCATAACTAAAGAGTCTATTTCATGATTTCAAGAGAAACTTTATGAACTTTAACTTTCCATAGCTTTCATAAAAACTTTCCAAACATTAAAAATAAGTTTGCTAAAAATTTAATGGCATATTTCCCCAAATGGTGATGGTAAGAAGCAGCTGAATCGGGTATACAACAAAAAAAAAATTTCAGTTGAAAGGTGATGTCAAGTGCGATTTGGTGCCTAGACCAGGCTTTACCTATATTGGGAGGCCTAGAGTTAAATCATCGATGGAATTTCTTTGTTCATTCTTCCCTTCTGTGCTCTGGGCTGTCATGTAAGAGTGGTCTATAGATCTGACAGCTTTATGTATGCATAAATATTAGGTCATTAAATATGAAATGTTCAATTTCAAATCACAAGTGTAGTTTATTATATCTCAAACAAGAATCAGTACAATTAATCAAAGTATGTGCCTAAACTATCGACACAGTTTTGCCATCTTAACAGTAACTTGTTTATGCCAGCAGGGAAGAAGCCTGGAGAGCAAGTGGCGATGAAATCACAAAAGGCATTTTTCCACAGGTTGTTGACAATTGACTATTTTTCCTTGCAAGAAGTGGTCCAAAGCCTGGAAGAAGTGGTAGTCAGTTGCTGCAAGGTGAATACAGTGGATGACAGAGAGTTTCCAAGTCCAGCTGCTGTAGTTTAAGCAGCATTGTTTGTGTGACATATGGTTGAGCATTGTCTAGCAAGAGGATTTAGCCTGTCTCTATCGACCAATCTCGGCTGCTTAATTGCACACAGGCTCACCATTTTGTCCAGTTGGCTGCAGTAGACATCTGCTGTAATCGACTGACCAGGTTTCATGAAGGTGCAGTGGATAATACCAGCGCTGGACCACCAAACAGACACCAGTAGCATTTTTTGATGAATATTTGGTTTTGGACTGTGTTTCAGCGCTTCATCTTTATCCAACCATTGTGCTGAACACTTGTGATTATCAAAAAAGAATCCATTTTTCATCATGTGTAACAATACGGTATAGAAATGGTTTGCCTTTATGTCATGACAGCAAAGAAAAGCAAGTTTTGAGACAATTTCTTTTCTGATGCTCATTTAATTCATGCAGAACCATCTTTCCTGCTTCTTGACCTTGCTGATTTGTTTCAAATGGTCCAATATTGTTGGAATAGTAACATCAAACCTTGCTGCTAATTCACACGTAGGTTGAGATACATTCGCTTCCACTGCAGTTTTTAGCTCATCATCCACCTTGGTCTTGGGTCACCTACGTGGTTCATTTTCAAGATTAAAATCACCAGAACGGAACTTTTCAAACCACTGACGTATTGTGCGTTCATTAATCATATCCTTCCCAAACACTTTATTGATATTTTGAGCTGTCTGTGCTGCATTGGTTCCATGATGTAACTCATATTTGAAAATAACATGAATTTTTGACTTATCCATGATTTCACAAGAATTGCTCTAAAAAAAAATTTGAAAGATAATCACAAGCCACAACGTGCATTTGAAAGACTGAGGATATACCTTCACAATAAAAATAAAACAAGAAGTATCAAAGTGAAATGTCAGCGATATCAACTGTCAAACTTAGTACTTAAGGAAATCGGACATTTCATTATATATATATATATATGTATTTTTCATTTATTCATTTACTTATGTATCTGATAGCAGCAACTACATAATAAGGAATACTACTTTTTCTAAATGAACTGTTCAGAACAATTTGCCAATAACATTACTTGGCAATGGTAAATCTTGCTCCTATAAATTTTAAAATACTGCCAACAGCTATGTTTCCTATAAACCAGGGTGGTTTGGGCCAACCCTTAGGGATACTCCAATACAGGAAAGATTAAAAAGTCCTGTTGATTGAATCAGTAAAAGATAGATATGTCAGGAGAGGGCTTAAGTACAGTTAAATCACGGGATGGGGATAACAGATAAAAGTTAGGGAGGACTTAGGAGATTATAGGTAACAGCAGAAGAAGAAATTGTAGCCTATTGAGTAATAGCTTTAATTACTTTTGAGTTATAGTACTGAGCTGAGAGAGTTTGGGAACAAGTTTTGTTGCTGCTGCTGTTAATTTAGGAATAGTTTTTATAGAGTAAAACACAAAGATTTCAAGTATACTGTTTTGTTCACTTTGACAAATGTATATACCTGTATAACCCATATCCCTATCAAGATAAAGAATAGTTCCATCACCCCAGAAAGTTCTGTGATTTCCTAAGATTATTAAATATTACTTTGTATCCCTACTAGTCATTTTTTTTAGAGACAGGGTCTCACTATGTTGCCCAGGCTGGCTTCCAACTCCTGGGATCAAGCGATCCTCCTGCCTCAGCCTGCTGAGTAGATGGGACTACAGGTATACACCCACATGCCTGGAAAATCATTTTTTTGAATGCTCAATGCCATTTTAATTGAAAAAGAAAAGCACCTATATAGGACAAGGATGAATAATGATAATTAGGATGATGTCCTTAATTTTAGAACATAGTATGATATATAATATGAACTATAAACTTTAAGCTGCCTTTATTTATTATACTTTGTGATGTTAACATAAAATATTTAAAAAGAGAATATTTTATTTAAGGAAGGTAATATATATAAAATCAGTTAAAATCAGTTTAAAACAAATTGACATTCCTCAAAATCTTTGCCACTTTTACATTAGAGGAGCTAACAGAAAAACATTTTAAATTAAAATTTAAATTAAAAGCTATCATTAAAAAAAAAACCATGTAGCAGAGCTCTTTAAAATATATCAGTAAAGATGACAGTCTATTACAGTGCTTTCCAAAATGAAATGCATAGGCCATGGGACATACAAGATGATGCACTGGTATGAAAAAAATGGTGTAACTTCAATTATATTTATTTATTTATTTTAATTATATTTATTTTTATCTCTTTCTTTTAAAATTTCTAGCTTTTGCATGTATTTCATAATGTACATTATACTGTATTTCCTAAGTTCAGATTTATTTAATATTTATAGATAACAATTTCTAGAAGTTTTAGGGGTACATATATTCTCCTGATAGGAATGAGAAATTTACAAAGTTTAGAGACCACTTTTCCAGCTACCTAGTTCGTGTGTGTCTGCGCGCTCACACACTCATCCATGTAGACATCAGAGAAAATACCTTAAGCAAAGATTGTTTATGACTTTCCCGCTTCTTCTCTTCCTCTTTTTTGGCTAAAATAGATGCCATACGCCTTTCTTCTTCCTAGAAGAAATTTTTTGGAAAGTATTATGAAGTGTTTAACAATTTTTTGTTTGTTTGTTTTTTGAGACAGAGTCTCACTCTGTTGCCTGGGCTAGAGTGAGTGCCGTGGCGTCAGCCTAGCTCACAGCAACTTCAAACTCCTGGGCTCAAGCGATCCTCCTGCCTCAGCCTCCCGAGTAGCTGGGACTACAGGCATGTGCCACCATGCCTGGCTTATTTTTATATATATATATATTTTAGTTGTCCAGCTAATTTCTTTCTAGTTTTAGTAGAGACGGGGTCTCGCTCTTGCTCAGGCTGGTCTCAAACTCCTGAGCTCAAGGATCCACCCACCTCAGCCTCCCAGAGTGCTAGATTACAGGCGTGAGCCACTGCGCCCGGCCTGTAGTATCCTTTTATATGTTCCCCTACATCAAGCAAACCCAATCATCAAGTCCCTAGATCAATTATCTTCTTTGTGAAGCCTTTCTGACTCCTTTCCCTGTGAAAGGTAGAGCTAGCCACTTCCTCCTCTTGGTCCTGTAGCACTCTGGTCACTTCTCCATTGCTGCACCTGTTGTGTTGCCTTGTGATGATCTGCCCGTCTCCCCTTCTCGGCCTACTGTCTATTTTGTGGTAGGCACTTAATACATTATCACATTTAATTCTCAGAACAACTGTGTGAGGTTAGTCATTCTACGCTGTTTTATAGATGAAGGAAACTGAGGTTTAGAGGGGTTAAATGGCTTTTAAATGACTTCTCATCAGTGACACAGCCAGGATATGGAGGAGCCAAGTGTTGAAACCCAGATGTGTGACTTTCAATCCTGCGTTTTTAGCTACTATATGAGATAGCCTTAACAAAAATAATCCTCCTGCATGAGTAGGAGCGGTGGTGTGATCTGCTGCACTCCCTCTCCATGCCTGGGACCTTCTGAAAAATAGGCAGTGCTTCATGAATTCTTTATGGTAATTCTCTTGCTATATACTGTTTTTAGTATTTGTATTTCTAGTGTGAGCGTGAATAATAAAACTGATCAAAGGGATGAAGGGAAAGAAAGAAAGACTTAACGTGTGTTTAGGAGCAGCTTCTTTGCCTTTGTAGGAACTGAGTTGAGCCTTCCAAATATTCTGCTGAATTTGAATCCTCAACCAGCAAGAGGAGAAATACACAGCTGGGGGGCCAGCTTAGGAGCTTTTAGCAACTGGAGCAGGCAGCACTATCCCAGACGTCAGGATGGGGCTCCAGCCCAGGAAAGGGGCCTCTTTTGAAGGTGAAAATTTTCTTCACTTTCATTTGGTAGATAACCTAATTTATAAATTTGGTTAACAAACATTTGGTGGAAGGGTAAAATGAACAAGTGAATGAATGAAGCAGTGGATTGGAGTTCCTGCTTGGGGCCTCCAGGCCTGTTCTCATGGCCCCGGGATAGCCATGTCTGTGCTGGGCTAGGCCTTTGTGTGAGGACCAATGACAGTAACAAGCAGATGAGAGAAAGGTATTTGGACTGACCTGCTGGGATGTGGGGCAGGCTGCCAGACAGTGGGCAAGTGGAGGGGTTGTGGGATCTCCCTGAAGGGATCATCCTCCAAGTACCTCCACAGTTCCAAGCCAAAGCTAAGAGCTCAGAGTGGAGCCATGGCTGGATAAGATTACAATTTTCTCCTGCTCTGATTACAAGCAGCTTATCTGCGTTTCACTGTTGTGGCTCTTCACAGGCTCAGGGGAAAAAAAAAAAGGAAAATCTCATCTGTTCTTGTGTACTTTTCAGAGGGTCGATGAGTGGATGGCGAAGGAAGGCCTCTTAGATCCAAACGTCAAGTCAATTTTTGTCACCTGTGGAGACTGGGACTTAAAAGTCATGTGAGTATAAGAAGGGCTACTTTGCTGGCAGGGCTTGGAATCTGTGGGACCAGGTCTTGCCTTGTGGAAGCTTAAATGTTCAAGCCTACAGGGCAGCTAGGTCAGGGATTCCCTGGGTCTTTGAGGCTACCAGGGCTAGAAGAGAGCTGGGAGCCCTGCCTTCTGCCTCTCTGGAGCGGGGTGTGTACAGATCAAGACCCTACCTGGACTGCTCTTGTTGTCACTTTCCTGCCTTTGCCGAGTCTCACTGCTCATGACAGCCCTTCCAGTTGCTGGGCTATATGTTATTTCCCTGGAAAGAAGGAGTTAAAAGAGGGTCTTGAAAAAATTTTTCTAACCAAATACATAATGTATTTCTCTATGCAATGAGAAATAGTAATGTATTTATCAACCCTATAGAGTAGGTATTATTATTCCTATTTTATAGCTGAGGAAATTAAGGCACAGAGAGGTTAAGTAACTTGCCTAAAAACACACAGAGCTAGGATTCACCCAGGCAACCTGGCTCCGGAGTCCTTGCTCTTAACTATTATACTATGCTATCCTTTTATCTGACTTGCAAGACCCTGGTGAACAACTGAGAGCCCAGTAGTGGAATGAGAGAGGACTGCTTCTGGGAGTCCCAAGTCACCAGCCTCCTCCTCCTCTCTTTGTCCCCATTACTCTTTCTCCTTTGTCTGCTGATCCTGCCCCAGGTATGGAAGATGGAACTAGTTCCTTTGCTGGGTTGACACTTCTGTATTTTGTCTGTCCTCATAGATACTTGGCTTCACACAGCCCCCAGGGAACTAAAGTAGGGTGGAGGTAGGGGGGCACTGTTTGCTGAGAATTGATAGAATCGATAGCTCTGTGTTCTTTGTGACTGAGGGCAGCAGCAAGCATCTTGTGCGTGTGTGCGTGTTTGTGTGTGTGTGTGTTTGAACTTTTGAGCATAAGGTGGAGTGTTGGTGAGGGGTGGGGAATAGTGGCTCTGGAGTGACATTGCTTACCATATCAGTTATCATCTCTCACCAAGGCCCTTTTTATGCCTTTTGGATGCTGGGCTTTGGTGAAGTTATGTACCCAGATGAGTGTCAACCCTGCTGTTGGACCTCAGCTCTCTAGGTGAGACAGGAGGAAGCACAAGCCCTGATCACGTAAGCACGCATGAACCTCATCTTGTACGCCTTTCAGGTTGTGTACACACACTGACTGCACATCTCTGCGTTTGTTCCAGAGAGCTCCGTACTCCCAGATGCCACCTATTTGTCAGGGGGGTATGCACGCTGGGAATAGGAGCAAATGTGAATCAGAGGAGGAGTCCATGGTGAAGGGGAGGAGGAGAAAGGCTGGTGTTCTTGTTTATGGTGTCCTGGACAGCTTTGAGCCCTTGAAGCTGGGAAGGGACTTAATATGGAGCTCTGCAGCCAAAGAGAAGCTATTCAGGGTGGGATCGGATTCAGGCTGATGCAGAATTCTGGGGCTCATGTGGCCCGGGGGGAAGGCCTTTTAGCCCAGCCCAGAGGTCCGGTTCCTCTGGATAGCCTTGCCAGGACTTGCATTCTTCCTGTTTTTCTCTCTTTGGTGTGTTCATCTTCCAAACACCTGAATTTCAGATTCTTCTGCTGTAACTGTGCATGGTGTGACATACATATGTATATGAAAATTTTCCTGTGCATAATGTTGAGGACTGTCTGGCTGGGCCTCCCAAGCTTGGAGTTGGTCACCCCAGGAGATGGAGAGGGAATTTCAGAGGGTGTTGTCTTTGGGTCTGGCCTATTCTGGTCTGCAGCCCTAGTCCAGCCCTCGGGCCCTACACTACACTGTAGTACAGTGGGCTCTGGATGGATGTTGGTGACTTAGGAGACTGCCTTGCATCTTCACAAGAAATGATGTCATCAAGAAGAGGGATTGGGTTGTGGAATCCAAGCATATATGAAAGGAAACCAGGTTTTAATGAGCACATACCTTATTTCATTCAGACCTCCTAATTACCCTCTTTGGTAGGCAGTATTATCTTTTTTATAGGTAAAATAAACAAAACAAAACAATACAGAGTCCCAGGGGAAAAAAACCCTGCAACTCGGAAAGGTAAAAACTCATAGCTAGACAGAATTGAATTCTAAGACCTCTAGTTTCCAAAAGAGATAGGTTGGGCAGACTTCGGTGGCTGGTTTGGGTTTGGATTGGGAAAGCCAGTGAATGTCTGGAAAAGAATGCAGGATGGAAGCAGGTGGTAAGTGGCAGGGCTTGGAGGAGAAGAGCTCTGTGGCTGCCTCTTAGAAGCAAGACTCTGCATAACTGCTGGGAAGGCTCTTAATTAAATGTGTAACAAAATAAAAACAGTCAGAGAGGAAACCTAAGTAGTGCTGCGTGACAGTGCACAGCTTATCGGTGTTTCTGGAACCTCTCGGCAGAGCCGTCACCTTTTTATGCGCCTGATAAAGGCTGCTGATGAGCCTGACAAGGGTGGTGTTAAATTGACACTCACAACTTGTTAGTATGTGGCTTACTTCTTATTTTGACATCCGTTTTCAGATTTAACTAAGTCTAAGGAATTCAGCAAATATTTTCATTTCACGCTCTAGTTTGTGGAAGCCGTGGCTCCTTCTCATTGCTGTCCTTACCTCCCACCACCCCACCCCCCAACCCAGCTTCACATCACTTTTGTTGGAAAGGACCTGATTAGTGAGGCACTGAGAAATGGGAACTGAAGTGGCAGCAGAAATCCCACTGGAGAAAAGAAATCTGCTCCCACCCTGACAAAATCATTTTGTGTCCATCTTTTGTCAAAGCTGGATGAGTTGGTACTCCAGGTTTACGTGGGCTTTGATGCTATAGTTGCAGATCCTACTAAGGTGAGCTTTCATTTAGTGGGTATGAATTTAATTTTCCTTGTAAAGTTTTTTAAGGAATGACACTTGTTAGGGGTTTGGCCCTTGGTCACCTTGCCTTCCCTACGTGGCCTACCTTTCCTTCGCCTTACCTCGTGTTTCTTGAAGCTCCCCATGGGGTTTAGTGTTGTTTCCTTGCTTAACTCAGGTAGGGAATGTCTCTTTCCAGGGGTTCATCTTTGGCCAGGTGGGAGGGTAGGGCTGGTGTACAGTGAGGAATGACCTCTACAACAGGCACCCACTTGAGGAACTTAGATTTTAGCCTGTGTTTTGAAGATCCAGGTTCACCAGCTGAATAGCACAGTGTGGCAGAGAAGCTAAACCAAAGGCTTTCCTGGTGGACTGTGGGTCTGAGAAGAGGCGCAGGTTAGGAAGAGGGAAAAACTGGAGAGAAAGAGCTGGCCTGAGGGAAGCCCTGGCCTCCTGCAGTCTGGAAAGAGGCCCCTCTGGAGAGCGTCAGGGTGATCTGATGCTGCACTCTGGCGGAGGAGGAGCCTCTGAGCAGGGGCTGCTCAGAGTCTGTCAAGAGGGTCCCCATCTAGGCTCAGCCTCAGCTTTGGAATGGGAAGTTTTCTTCCACTGGAGGTTGAACATGTAAATGCTGGGCTGGCATTTGATTTCAGTTTTTTCCTTACCTTCCTGGTGGGATGTGCGTACTATACCCTTCTTCCTGTGCTGCGCACGTGTGGATCTGGAGCACTTCAGGTTTTAGAAAGTTTGGAGATTGAAAGATACTTGCCCAGATTACTGTTGGAACTGGGGAGCATGTCCTCAGCAGGAGCTACTGGGGGTCCCTGGGGGCTGCAGTTAAGTGGTGAGGACCATTGAAGAGCGAGGCTGCTGTTACCTGGAGTGGAAAGCACATTGATGTACCCACACACCTGGTGAGCACTGAAGCACATGACTATCCTGGAGGCGGGGCAGTGACTTGTGTGCTGCCAGTCGGGCTGGCCTCTCTTGATATCGTTCAACAGAGTTGACCACTTCATCCTTGAAATAGTATTTATGTTTAATTTAGTTGTGTCTTCTGTTTCTCTGGCTTCTCCTCAGTCGCAGTGGCAGATATTTCTTTACTTTTTTCTTAATTGTTGATGTTTCTTTGATCTCTATTCTGGTTGTCTTTTCTTTTTATTCTATATACTCATGCTTATCAGAATGATCTCATCTTTTGCCATAGTGTCAACTGTCCTCTGTAAGCTGATGTCTTCTCATCTTTTTCTTCACTTGTAGAAAAGAAATCTGCTCCATCTGCCACCTGAATGCCAAGCCTGCATCTCCACTAGATGCCCACAGCTCAGGGATCCTCCTTCTCCCCACCCCTGTCCTCCAGCTTTCCCTTAAATGATGACTGGTACCATCTATTCAGTTTTTCAGAAACCTGAGAATCATACTTTCTCTAGCCACAACCAATTTGTTGCCAAATCCTCCCTCTGATTCTGCCTCCCAGAGTTTTCTCAGATTCATTCCTTTCTGTCCATTTCCTCTGCCACTTTCCTAGTTAAGAGGATCATATTCTTCTTGGATTACTACAAAAGCCTTCTAACTAGTCTCTTTGACTCAAGTCTTGCTGCTTCTATTCCATTCTCCTAATTGCAGCAGATTATATCACACCCCTGCCTGATGCCCTTCAAGGCTTGGCCTTGCCCTCAAGGTAAAGTCCACACTGTTTATTGAGACTGTCAAGGCTCTTGCTTACTTCTCTAGCCTCACCTCTCAATGTGCATCTCCTGCAGCCACGTGCTCCAGCTGGCCAGTTCCAAATGATCTCTCTTAACCTCTTTCTCTGTGCCTTCTTTTGTGTTTCCAGAGCACATACACTTATTCACACATAAAATTGTATTGTAGCTACCTCTGCTTGTCTGTTGCTCTCACTAGATTGTGAGCACTATGGTAACCTGAGGACGAGGCTTGACATGTGGTAGCTGTTCAATAAATAATTGTCGAATAAGTGAAAACTAAATAATGGAGTGGTCTTAGGGAATCTCTGCTCAAGAAGAATGACAGAGGATGTGTAGTGGGTAGATTCGGGGAGCATTAGTTGCCAGTGTATGGGACAAATGGAACAGAAGAGGAAATCTCGGGCCTTGCTGCACCAGCATGAGTGTGAGGAGTTAGAGGACTGTCCTGCTAATGTCAGGAAGCCCCTGGATTTTCTCCCTGTTGGTACCGTGCATTGGGCCCTCCATAGTGGGTACTGGGTGAGATAGCCCATAGGCCTAGGCCAGGGTGGAGGAACTTGGTCCCAGGAGCAACGTGAAACGCTATTTCTGAGAGATATGTGCCTCCAGAATTGAGGGTTGGGACTCATCTGGAAAAGTTAACATCAGAGAATAAAGATAACCTATGTTTATTGAACACTTATTACATACCAGGAGCCCTGTTGTGCTATTTACACATGTCATTTAGTCCTTACCACAATCCTATGAAATAGGTTCTTTTTATAACCTTTTTTTAACAAATGAGGAAACTGGGACCCAGAAAGGTAAGTAATTTGTCAAGGGCACACAACCTGTTTGTGGCAGGGCGGAGATTGGAACCTGGACATTCTGACTCTAGAGCTTGTGTGTTTAACCACTGTCCCATCTGACATCTTCTATCCTCCTTCATGGTCCATGGCTTGGTGATATGGTGGGAATGCCCTTCCTCTTCCCCTTTGTTGGCACCAAGTGGCAGAGCCTTGGAATGTTCTCTGACACCCTAGGCTGTTGGTTCCTGCCCTGGTGTTGGTGGAGGTCTGGTCTGTTATGTTCATTTTAACATGAGGGCCTGGTTGGCCAGGAGATGTAGTGAGGGTTGATTTGAGGCTGACTGAAAGCCTCCTTACAGGGTTACAAATGAGTGAATCCTCAGATCTCTTTTTTTTTTTTTTTTTTTTTTGGGACAGTGTGTCACAATCTTGGTTGGGGCGATTGCCGTGGCGGCAGCCTAGCTAACAGCAACCGCAAACGCCTGGGCGCAGGCAATCCAACTGTAT
>CAUYSK010081530.1:0-32241 GCA_963575035.1 Avahi laniger
AAAAATAAAAAATAAAAAAAGTGAATTACTTTCCAAAAATAAAAAATATTTGATCACCTACTGTGCATATATTAAAAAAACATAAAACATGGTCTTTTGCCCTAAAACTTAACTCTCTTCCATTTGAAAGAATTAAAGAACAAGATAGCATTGTCCGCCTGCTCCTTTTACCTTACTTTATGTCAAAAATTATAAAAAAAAATCGTGCTTTCTTCCTTTATTCTTATGACTTAATTACCTGGCTACTTCACTGTTAAAAGACTCTTCTGACCTTGTTGTGTTGAAATCAGCGCTTAACTTTTTTGGCCTTATTACTTCATTCTACTAGTTATATGCCCCGTCTAAACCATAAAGAAATTGAATTCACGTCATCTGGTTCTAGAACTGCTAGAGGTTTAGAAGATGTCGGCTTTGCTTTGAAGTTGAAGTGCCAACATTTGTTGAGAAGTGGGGCTCAGGGAACCTGTAGGTATCAGGAAACAGGAAGGTACGTCTACCTATTAACATGAATTTTTTCCCCAAAAAAGAGATGAGACAGTGGGACATACGTAAAAGGCCACACAACTGTCACTCCTGAATGTTTCTATTTACACCGGGTGGATACCAGAGTGGTGCTTCCATTCTCTAAGGCAAAATGTTTAGAGTATTGTCCTTTGGATCTACGCTGGAGAAATTTCTAACAGAATGTTCTGAAAACATATTATACTTGTGAGGAATGCCTCTGAACACTCAAATACACATCAAGTGAAAGAAAGTGGTATTTCAATTTCAATCGTTTGCGACTTCTGGTGCATGTGCCGTCCTTAGGTCCTGGCCATGTGCTATGTCACGTGCTGTCACGCAGAGGCATACATTTCTCCCTGGCCTGTCAGAGTGGGAAGGAAGGTCGAAGTGAACAAAGGAAATCCCAAACCACTCTACTTTCGCCCTATCCTTAGAGGTAAAGCTCCATTCTACTTTCAATCATTTGATTCTTCTTTCAGTTCAAGAAAGCTAATGCCATGCTGATTTACATAAGCAAATCAGAAAAATTTCGAGGAGAGAAGTAAATAATTTCAATCCCTTTATCACTGATCTGCTTTTTGGGTGATTGTAGTTCTTCTAGGTTTAAAAACTTTAGATGGTTTTTTATCCTATGATTATTTTATTCCATTGTTGAAAGAAAAGATACAATCTAATGGCCTTAAATATACTTAATTTGAATTTTTTAATTGAATATATTAAGTGGCTAAAAAATTATTCATCTGGGATCCCCCAACCCTGCATCTTAGAAGAAGGATATCTCCATGCTTACGAGACAGTCTCTGTGTCCAGTGAATGACTCCTCCAGGAAGGGACATGGCCTAACCCTTACGAAAACTCTCCCTAGTCCCCATCAGTTGTAAGAAGAAAGAGCCATCCAGGTGTGGCAGTTATGTGGGCTTTTACCTGTGTCTATTTTCTCTTGTCTCTTTCTAGAACTAGGTAGAATCACTTCCCTCCTCTAACTGATGCATACTTCAGGTCACTTGAGCCCATTTCTCAACAGGTCCTAGGTTCCCATCCATGTAGGGCAGTGATTCTCAAACTTCTTGATGTCAAGACCCCATTACACCCTATAAAATTATTGATGACCCAAAAAACCTTTTATTTGTGAATTGATATACCAATATTTACCAGATTGGAAATTAAAGCACAAATTTAAAAATATATATTTGTTAATTCTTTTAAAAATACTAATAAATCCATTATACATTAACATAAATAACATTCTTTGAAATATAACTTTTGTAAAAGAAAATTCAGTGAGAAAAGCAGCATCATTTTAATCTTTGCACATCTCTTTAATATCTGGCTCAACAGAGGACAGCTGGATATTCTTATCTGCCTCTGCATTCAATCTGTTCCAGTATGTTGCTTTGGTTAAAAAATATGAAGAAAATCTGGCTTCACGTGGATATGTAGTTGGAAAAGGAGAGTAGTATTTTGATAGCCTTTGCAAATAGTTGTGGATATTTTTTGGTGATATTAGAACAAAACTTGACAAATGGTAGTTGCTTAAAGGCTGGTTGCAAAGTAAAATCTGAAACTCTGTCAAAGAACTTTTAAAATATATTACATTAATCACTTCTTGGCTAAGATCAAGTGTAAGATCCATCAGTCTATCTTGTACTCTGCGTGGATTTTGTAGCGTCATGCATTGCATCAGTCATTTGGAAAATACTGGTTCACTGAGTTAGGCAGTTCTTCCAAATCTTTATTCATTTCAGTATACAATGTTTTTAAAATCCCATTTAATAATAGCACCACTGATCTCATCCTTAAGTATTGGGAAACTCATAATATTGAAATCAAGTTTTCCCAAATTCTAATTTTTGCTTGAAAATTCAAATTTTATCATTAACAACAAATACTTTCAGTTGTGTTCCTTGAAGTGGCATTTTCAAGAAAATGTCGATACTTGAGTCTGAATAGCCACCGGTTTTCAGTCACTCTTTCAGATGAAAATGGTGTTCCATTACAAAGTGGCTAGTTCGGCTTGCAATTCAAAGAGTCACACAGTGCTTTTCTTGGAGAAAACCACTGTACCTCAGAATGCAATGGCATGCTTTATGCATGCCTTTTGTTATGCAGAATATTAAAAAGAGATGTACTCAAGAGTTGAAGTTTAATAAAATTAATAACTTTTACTGATTCATCAAGGACATTCTTACGTGAAGCTGTCTTCTTTTTGCTGTTGCCAGGGCATGACAATAAACAATACGCGCACTCCTAGTTTACTGCCATGATTGATGCAAAGGTACTAATTTTGCCCACAATTGCTTTTGCACCATCAATGCAAAATTTCACCACAATCGTATCAGGATAAACCGTGAGAATCGAAAAAGTTACTCACACCTTGATTATTTCAGCACGTTTGTTGCCAAGCATTCATATAATAAAAATCTTCAATGATTCATTGGGGCTGATATGAACAAATATAAGCAAAACAACAAATCCAGCAACATCTGTCCATTTTTAAGGCACAAGAACAATTCTGTAAATGATACATTAACTCGGTCTTCATGTTTACAGTGAAATCTGAAATTTAACAAGTTATCATGTTTTGGAGAAGCGGCACTGGTTTCTTTTACTAACTTTTCATCCAGCAAGCATTTAGCAGTATCGATTATGCAAGGCTGTGGCATTCTCTCAGCTAGTATGTGCGCTTCTCCAGCCAATGCCATGTAATAACTCACCCTGTGGGATGCTTTGGTATCTTTTTGATTTCTAGTTTGAAAACCTAAAGCAATGTTTAGCTTTTAAAGAGCTCATCATGTCTACATTTAAAATATTGCTTTTTCTTTGTACTCTGATCAGTCCCAAAAGGACAATTTGAAATTGTTTTGTTGCATAAGACACAATAAGGAGACTTACTAGCATCCACAAAGGTGAGAGGAAGAGACCTGTCATTGTATTTTTATTTCTTCATCCAGTTTCTTTGAAGTTGATCCTCCCTTCCATGAGTCAGGGAACTCACACTTCAGGTTCATCTTCTTCAGCATCTTAGACAGAGACGCTACCTGTGGGGATTGGGAAAGTGAGTCTTATCTTTTGTTTTTAAGCCAGTGATCTATCCTTAAAGAAAAGAAAAACATCCTATAATTTTTCTTTTTAGTTTAGAATGCTGAACTCTAAAGTAATTGTTTCAGGTGAATTTGTTTAATTTAAAAATTTTTTGAAAAAATTTAAAATATTGCAAAAATAAAAAAACCCAAACCAACAACAAGGAATACTTATTTGTTGTTGAGTTTCCAAATAGATGCAAGGGAAACTTTGGGATTTCAAAACAACAATACATTGGACAATAATGAGGTTATAGAAATTACAGCAGGAATAATGAAAGATAGTCATAGTGTAGTCCAAATATTAAGAACAAACTGAGTTGATCTCTGAAAATACACATATTTATATCCTAAAAAAAACACAAGAGTACAAAAAGCACACATTCCATTAGCTGTCAGAACAATGATGTCATGCTATGTCATGTAGCCTCTGGAAAACTCAACCGTATTCTTGTGAAAGAATGAAAGTGAAGAAAGCAAATGATGCCTTAGTATTATTATAAAATAGTTTTGACCTCACAGATCTTCTGAAAAGATTTCAGTCCCCTGGAGTCCCCAGACTGCACTTGATGAATCACTGGTCTAGGGAACCATCAATTTTAAATGGGTTTAAATTATCTTAAATGTGCCAAAGAGAAAAAAAAAAATGCCAAAGAAGAGTATATTACATTTTCTTTATTTGATGCATCTTGTAGAACCTAAAATTAGATTTCAGGAGTTGCTGATGCTTTGAATGAAGTCAGAGACTTAGTGACTCCAGAGGCTGGAGCTCAAGAGCCATAGATTCTAACCTGAGTCCCTTACGCCCTCCACCTTTGCAGCCCAACTCTGGACGCCCTGATCCAGTCCTTGTTAAAAAGCGGGGTAGCTATTTAGCTGTTTGATAAATGAATGAATTTAAATTCCCACATGTGGCTCCTCCAGATCACTACATGACCACTTACTGTCCTTCAAAGAGGAAACTGCAGCAGCTAGAAGTGTTTGTATATGGTTGGAATTTAATCACTTTGCATTTTAAACATTTCTTCTAAAAGAAATTTCTTTCGATTCAATACAAAGATACAATTATGTATCATGTACCCAATACTATTTTGTGCTTCATGGACTACAAAAGGTGCACATCCCTGCTCCTCAATTATTAATTTTGCAGAGATTATTGCATGAAACAAAGGATTTAAGAAAATATATCGTTAACTATTTCCTCAAATGTAATCAAATGCTCTAATGTACATTATGAGCAATGAGAGTAAGGTACAGGAAGAGATTTTCGGTTTTTACAGAACAGATGAGATTTAAGAAAGCCTTGAAGGATGCATAGGAATACATAGAGGCTGTTCCAGGAGGACAATGGCTGGGACGAAGGCTCTGAAGCTGGAAGCTGGAGCTAAGCTTGAGGGGACGGAAGTCACTGGGGCTGTGACATTTGCAGACAGCCATATCCAGAGCTGCAGAGGTGAAGGAAAGGATGGAAATAGTTCACAGATGTATAGACTGAGGCTTGGAGAAGTTAACCAGCTGATCTGACATCACAAAACTAGAAATTGGTGAGGCTAAAAACTCAAGAATTTCCACTTCTGGTATTGCCTAAGAAAGACTCTCCCACTCCAACCCTCCTGCAGCCGAGAACTATAAACACAGAACAGAATAAACTAACCTAAACGAAACGAAACCGCAGCTATCCGAAGGCGCTGGAGAGTGAGGAGGAGCAGGCAGCTCTGGTGGGGACTCCGTGCTTGGAGGAGCGGAGTTGTGAGAAACGAGTCTCCTTTCCACAGCGTTTAGACTGGGGCCAGGCAGAGTCAGGGACAGTGGCAGTGCTGGGGAAGCGGCTTCATCCTTCTGGGGAACACGGCTGCTGCAGGGGGAATCCCAGAAGGAAAAGGGCTTGAGAGGGGATCCCCAAATCCTGCCTTTCCATGTCTTTACTGACTCCTAAGTCACGCATGTGTGAAGCAGACTCACAGCAGCTCAGCTAAGGGCAAAATACCTGAATTGAGATTGGAGGCACTAGCCAAAAATTTGCGGTTTGAGTCCAACAAAGATATTTACCTGTTTAAAAAAAAGTACAGAGGTTTTTAAAAAAAAAAAAAAAAAAAGAAGAAGAAGAAGAAAAAGAAAAACTACTCTTCAGGGGAAAATAGCATAACTCATAATCCAGAGTTTTCATGACTTAACATTCATAATGTCCAGGATGCAATCCAGAAGTTCCTGACATACATAAAACCAAGAAAGTGAAGCACATTCTCAAGAGAAAAGAATATTCATTGAGAACAAACTTGAGATAAACTGAATGCAGAATCAACAGACAGGAATTTTAAAGCAGCTATTATCAGAACTATCCTCAATGAAATAAAACCAAATATCCTCACAGTGAATCAAAATAGGAAATTTCAGCAGGTGAATAGAAACAAAAAAAACTAAAACCCAAAAAATTTCATATTTGAAATTTTAAACAACTAAGTAAATTTAATAACAGAATGGAGATGACAGAGGAAAAAATAAGTGAACTTGGAGACAGATTCATAGAAATTATCTAATATGAAGAACAGGGATTTTTAAAAAATTTTAAAAAAAAGCAGAGTCTCAGAGATCTGTTAGATAATATCAAACAATCTAAATTTATAGATTCAAAGTATTCCAAGAACACTAGGCAGGATGTACTGAAGCACAGTATAGTCAAAACTACTGAAAGGCAGATATAAAAAGACGAACCTTGCAGAAGTAGCAAGAAAAAGCAAACAACATATTACCTACAGGGGAACAACGATGGCTGTCTTCTCATCAGAAACCGTGAGAGCCAGGAGGGAGGAAAACAAAATTTTTGAAGTTCTGAAAGGAAACATGTTAACCCAGAATTCTATATCTGGCAAAAATATTCAGGAATGAAGGTAAAATAAAGACATTTTCAGTTAATTAAAAAAAAAAAAGAAAAGAAAAGAATTTGTCACCAGCAGACCTACACAAGGATATACTAAAGACAGTTTTTCAGACAGCAGGAAAATGATATCAGAATGAAACTCAAATCATCAGGAAGGAACGAAGAACACTGGAAATGGTAAATATCTGGGTAAATACTAAAAACCTTGTTTTCTTTTTTCTCTTAATTTCTTTGTAACTTACTTGACTATTTAAAGTAAAAATATTAAGATTGTCTTGTAGAGTTTATAATATATACAGATATAAAACATATAGCAACTATAACATAAAGGAGTAGGGAATCCGGACCTACACTCAGTTGCAAGGTTTTTACATGTTATGATGGTGAATTTCACGTGTCAGCTCGACTGGACCAAGGATGACCAGATAGCTGGTAAAACATTCTTTCTAGGTGTGCCTGGAAGAGATTAGCGTTTGAATCAGTAGGCTGAGTAAAGATCTCTCACCCATGTGAACAGACATCATCCAGTCTGCCAAGGATCTGAATAGAACAAAAACGCGGAGAAAAGGCGAATTTGCTCTCTGTGTGAGCTGGGACATCCATCTTCTCCTGACCTCAGACACCAGCGCTCCTAATTCTCAGGTCTTCCAACTTGGATGGGAACTTATATTAATACCATCCCCAGTTCTCAAGCCTTAGGACTCATGCTGGGACTTCCACCATTGGCTCTGCTGCTTCTCGGACCATTGGGTTCAGACTGGAAATATGCCACTGGCTTTCCCAGGCCTCCAGCTTGCAGACGGCAGATTGTGGGACTTCACGGCCTGTAATTGTGTGAGCCAATCCTTCATAATAAATCTCTTTCTTTCTATATATAGCCTATCAGTTCTGTTTCCCTGGAGAACCCTTACAAATACACCTTATGTGTAGTGATATAATATTGACTGAATTTAGACTGTGAAAAGTTAAAGATGTATGTTATAATTCCTAGGGCAACCACTAAAAATAAAATAATAATACAGGCTGGCCGCAGTGGCTCACGCCTGTAATCCTATCACTCTGGGAGGCCGAGGTGGGTGGATTGTTTGAGCTCAGAAGTTCGAGACCAGCCTGAGCAAGAGCGAGACCCCGTCTCTACTAAAAATAGAAAGAAATTATCTGGACAACTAAAATTATATATACAAAAAAATTAGCCGGGCATGGTGGCGCATGCCTGTAGTCCCACTTACTTGGGAGGCTGAGACAGGAGGATCGCTTGAGCCCAGGAGTCTGAGGTTGCTGTGAGCTAGGCTGATTCCACGGCACTCTAGCCTGGGCAACAGAGTGAGACTCTGTCTCAAAAAAAAGAGAAAATAATAATAATAATAATACAAAGAAGTTTAGCTAAAAGGCTAATTAAGAAAACTAAAATGGAATTCTAAAAAAGATATTTTGATAATTCAAAGAAAGGTAGGAAAAAGAGACTATGGAAGAAAAACCAGAAGAAACAAGTAGGAAATAATAAAACATAAACTCAAACCTTTCATTAATATAAATGGAGTGAACACTACGATTAAAGACAGAAATTGTGAGAATGGATTTTTTGAAAAAGCAAGAGCCAACTATAAACTGTATTCAAGAGACACACTTTAAACATAAAGGCAACTACAGGTTGAAAGTAAATGAATGAAAAAATATAGTCACGTGTCACTTAACAACGGGGCTATGTTCTGAGAAATGCATCATTAGGCTATTTCGTTGTGCGAACATCGTGGAATGTACTTATGCAAACCTCGATGGCAAAGGCTACCACAGGCCTAGGCTATCCTATATAGACTACTGCTCCTAGGCTACAAACCTCTACAGCATGTACTGTATTGAATACTGTAGGTATTTGCAACGCAATTTTAAGTATTTGTGTACCTAAACATATCTAAATACAGAAAAGATACAGCAAAAATATGGTATTATAACCTTATGGGACCACCGTCCTATATGTGTTCTGTCATTGAAAGACATGTCGTTATCTGGAGCATGACTGTATACCATGCATTTATTTAAGTCTTCTCTTTTCTCCTCCCAACAATGTCTTGTAGTTTTCTGTTTTTCGTATGGTTTTTATGTTATCGTAAATGGTGTTAAGTTTTAGCAGGTAGACATTGATTGTGCAAAAACCCAGCAGACAGTCTTGCCTCTGACTTTTGAAGATAGGGGAGAGGTTTGGGTCAATAGGAGGAAACAGGTTCTAACATTCCTTAGTCACTTTTTTTGCTCTGTTTATACTGGTGGAGCAAGTTTGGTCCACCCATTCCGCAAGTCCTGCACTAGGGATCTAATGTCCCAATTTGGAATGGGAAGCAGGGTAGAAATGTTTACTCTCAGCTGTTTTCCAGCTCTTGCGTTTATGTTACACATCCAGCCACCTAAACACACCTACCTTCTCTCTTGCTCGTCCGTATTCTAAATGTTTACCTATTGACCCACCTCTGAAACGATTAACCATAAGCGTAACAATGCACTGTCACATAGAATAGCCACCACGACCAATTGCTTTTACCAAATGAGTTAGGGTAAGGCAGTTTTCACAAAATCTGCCTGGGAAGACAACTCAATAGGTGTCTAACACAGTAAGAAAATAAAGAAGAAAACTCCCTTGACTTTTCAGCAAGAAAATGATACAGTGAAATCATGTCTTAGCGAAGTCTCCCTGTTGGGGGAGCACAGATGGGCAGGCAGGACAGGGGGAAAAGATTGAAAACACAAAAGGAGCCCAAAGACAGGCATGTGAGGTGTAGGCAGGCTGGGCAATCTGCGGGGGTGCACAGTGTAGCCACACCAGCTCTTATTAATGTTCAATTTTCCATAATGGTTGGTCAAGAGCATGATTAACTGGTGTGTGGTAAATGCACTGAATAATATAAATCTTGGCCCACGTCATTTGTCTCATAACGCACGCAGCAGTGCAGTTTCAGAATATCGGTCTGGTGCGGGAATGGAGTCTGGGGCTGGGGCTAGTATGGTGCTGGGGGCAGTAGGCATCCTGCTGCCTGTTTCAGTTGTTGGGGACTTGCTTATTCTCAAGGGTCACTTACGTTTCTAGCATCCTCTCCTGCATTTCCCCCATTTCCTCTTTTAGGGCTCACAGCAATCCTGCGGGGCCATGAGTCCGCCATCTGAACCAGAGAGGAAGGGTTTGCTCTGGGGTCAGAGCCAGGATTCCCATTCAGGTCTCTTGACTCCGCACCCTGCAGCTTCCACCTGTGCGACCATTGATGACCGCAGTGAGAGCCAGCCTGCCACTTTCTGACGCTCCTCTGGGACTCTTGATCTGTGTGGCATTGTCTGTGTCCCCTGCACATTCCTTTGGCCAGTGGAGTTCACCTGAAGGCTTGAGGTCCTGTATATGCAGATGGCTTCCTACCCCAGCACCTGTGACTCTGTCTGGAGGCTTTCTCTGGCCCTGTCTGTCCACCGCAGCTTAGACTGAAAGTTTGAGGGAGTCAGTGCCTTCCAGGGGCACCCCTCTAACAATGAGGGACTGGAGTGGGTGGAAATACCCTGGCTTCCTTGCCGCTTCAGCCTCCTTGCCCTAGGTGGGGTGAGTCCGAGGTGGCCCCTGACAGGATGGTCTCTCAGCCCACTGCCCAGAGCCCATGAACGCAGCCCTTTGCAGCTCTCCTCCCTTGCCCCTCTCTCTTCCTCACTCCCTCTCCCTGCTCCCAGGAACCAGCTCCCAAATAAGTGACTTGCACCTGAGTCCTTGTCTCAGACATTGCTTTGGGGAGCGCACTGAGGCAGACAGCAATCCTGTCCTAAGGTTCCAGGCATCTGAGCCAGGGGAGCCCTCCATGGGAGCCCTCCAGGGCTCAGGGGCTCTGTGTGGGGGGAGCAGGCAGACACTTTGGGTGTGGCTGACAGGTGGCGTTTCAGGTGGGGGGCACTGGCAGGAGCCCAGCACGAAAGGTGTGAGAGGCAAGGGTTAGGGTGGGGTATGGAGGACAGTGGATGTCCCCAGTGGTGGGGAGGACCCAGGGCTGGGAACCTGCCTCTCTCAGCAAAGGGACCTGTGCCAACAGGCCACGTTCACCCCAGCGGCTCAGCCAAGGTTTTTAAGGAATGGAATTGGAAATGCCATTTACTGCCTTGCTGTTGGCCCAGTATTTCTTGTTTCACATTTTGCCCTGGGATTTCCATTGTCTTTACTCCACAGAGGAGACTAGATTTTTATGGGTAATAAAATATGTTCTCCAGGTTAGATGGCATTTCAACAAGTGCCATCATTACATTTTTCGGTACCCAGCCATTCACATAGCTCTTCCATTTTGTACTGATGGAACAGCCCTGTGCAGTAAGCAAGGCAGGGGTTAGGATTCCCACCTGAGGTGCTGGCTAAGGTGCCCATGGCGACCAGCTGCAAGTGGCATCGCTCGATAAGCACATGGCGAGGGAGCGCACAGAGACTGTTCAGTGTGGCTTCACTCCTGTGGCCACAGCATATGGAGTTCCCAGACCCCAGGGTGCCGGCCCTCTGCTGGCAGAGTCAGCACTATTCCAAGAGGGGTCTGGGCTGTCCCTGTCGGGGCAGAAGGCCCACGCTGAGATGCAAGGGTCTTTTCCACCCAAACCTGTCCTCTGTGCCCCACTGCGGCTGGCTGGACTTTCTCGAGGATAGCTCTCTTTACCAGGGAGAGTTCCAACTCCTCGTCTTTTCGAGTGGTTCTGGAGATGGCAGCATTTGGACAGAACACTGGAACTTGGCTGGTGCCTGAGCAGTCAGGACCACGGTGTCTGGCCTTGCGTGAGGCAAGGTGACCTGGTGACGTGGGGCTGGGCCCAGGATCAAGTGAGACAAGTCTGAAGCCCATCTGAACCTCTTAAAGCCTGGACAAGTGGCCGGCTCTTTGCAGGGTTTGTGTCTTTATGGCCTCCTGCAGCTCCCAGACGTGTGATTTAGGATGTTGAAAGCACTTGTTATTCCTTGCGCTAACACGATGAAAGCGATATTAATAAAGTGCGGTCTCTGTGCGGCTGTGTGAACAGGGCTGGGCTTCCTGCTTCCCCCAACCTTGGGTGAGGTGGCTGCTCTGTGGCTGTGTCAGGTTTGGCTCTGGCAGGATTCTGTGGCCCTTCCAACAGTGCCAATGCTGTGGCTCTGAGGCCTTAGCTTGTTGTTTCCCAGTGTTAGATCCAGTTCCCGTCGGCCCCAGGAACAGAGAGGCAGAGCCACCGAGGATGCAAATGGCAAAGGAGTTTATTTGCTAGCTCGAGCTAGGGTCCAAGTCTCAGAACACCAACGCAGTGGCCTCCCTATGAACCAGGACCCCGCCCTGGGGTAAAAGAGAAGCTTTTATACTTTTTTTGCACACAATACACCGGTGGCACATGACACGCAGGTCCCACACGACACGCTAGGCACACCATCCCCCTTCCCCCTTAGTCCATTGGTTCCTTTGGAAGTGGCGAATGGTTTTGACTCCTGATTGGCTGGCTCCAAGCCTCGGGATTTTCAATTTTCGCGCCGGCGCCAGTTTTGGTCCACGTTTCGGTTTCGGGGGAAACTGAAACTTAGGCCTATTTCAGGAAATTCAGCTTGTCATGGAGTCACTCCTGCTCTCGCTCCTATATTTAACAAACAACTAACAGCAAGCACGGTTACAGAAGCAAATGGCATTAGTTACAATCAAAGAAAACACATTTTTTTAATCTCAAACAATTTGTTTCATACAAAACAAAGTACATTCTCCTACTATCAATTCCTGTGTTTCAGATGGCAGTCTCAAAATTAAATGGAGAGAGAGCTTGATTTTTAAAAGTTTTGGCCACTGTGACACAGCAGGTTTGCATGGAGCCTGGAAATGGGTGTGTTTAGAAATCTTTCCAGGTGACGATAATTTAGAATTTTTTCAGGTCTAGGTGATATCCTATTAACCTGACTACATTAATTCATTGTATGGAATGGCACCAGGAAGAATCTGGTTCCTAAATGAAAAGGAAAGATGCACAAGCCCCTGTCCAGGCCTCTCAGCGGAAGCCCAGGGAGGGGCTGGCTGCTTCACCGTTTTGTGTTTCCATCTTCCTTTGCTCTGCAATGAAAATAACTTGGCCACTGTATGTGCCAGAGGTGCTGTAAGGAGAATGGTTTGGTTCCTGGCACTGGGGTAAGCCAAAAAAAAGACCAGGAAATAAATAAATAAATACAATCCTCATGAGAAACGGGAGAGAAAATAATCTGACTGTAGCTGGCCAGTTAGATCTGCTCACACAATTTCCACCTGAAGCCCTGACTCAGTCTTTCTTCTTCAGCCAGCACGAGCCGGCCAGAAGATGACATTGAGACTCCAGGTGTAAAAGATGGCCTTATGACACCAGGTGCAGAAGATGTGGCAACTGCAGGTGCAGAAGATTTGGCAACGCCAGGAGCCCCTGAAGAGCACTCTAAGCCCGCTGGCCCGACAACCCCGGTGAGTGTCCTGGGAAGAGAGGCAGCCGCTCCATGGGCGTGGGGCCACGTGCAAAGGTAAAGCATATGCGATATACACTTGTTGGAAGGCACAGAAACCGCATTTCCTGTGCTCACAACAATCATCAACACAGAAGGCTTTTGTGACCAAATGTGAGAGGGTTCCTCTCCACCAGCAAATAAGCAATAAATTCTGCGATAGACACGAGCTGGGAGTCCTCTAATTCAATTCCAACAGTATGTACCGGGAGACAGTGTGAGATCCCACAGGGTGAAGGCTCAGTCCCCAAAACTCCCCACCCTCCCCCACCTGCCCACAAGACACCAGTCGCAAGTCCAGGCCTCTGGAACTTCTGACCAACCGGCTATAAATTTGGGTTCCTAGGACCTCCGTCTTTGGGTTGGGTTAATTTGCTAGAGCGGCTCACAGAACTCAGGGCAACACTCATTCATGTTTACTGGTGTATTACAAAGGCTACAGATGAAGAGATGCATGTGGCCAGGTCTGGGGAAAGGGGCGCGGAGCTTCCATGCCCTCCCCAGGGGCACCACCCTCCAGGACCCTCTCCGTGTGCAGCTCTGGAAGCTCTTCAAACCCAGTCCTTTTGGGTTTTTATGGAGGCTTCATTACACAGGCATGATTGACAACCATGTAGAAATGTGATCGGCTAAAAAGGGTATGATCTCACACTAGTAGACTGAGCGGGGAGACCCAGCAAAGCCAGTCTGTCCAGATTTCTTCTTGGCCTCTCTGTGCAGCGTTCCTTCCTCCAGGGTATGGGGCAGGACCCTCCCTGGAATGAGGGTCTTTTGACCCACAATCAGATTAGAGTCCTGCCTTGCACAGGTGAAAGGAAGGCAGGGGAAGGTCAGAGAGAGAAATTCTGTCTCCTGAGGCCTAAATCGCCCTAACATTATAACAAGGGCAATGGGAGTGATGAGCCAGGAACCGGATGAAAACCAATATATATTGTAATATCACAATACTCGATATACTTTCTGTATATAATATGTTATATCTATATATAAGATCAGTGTGAGCCACCATACCAAGAAATAGTTAATGGCTCACAACAAAAACTACAGTTAAGTCCTCCTTTAACATCAATAATACGCTCTTGGAAACTGAAACTTTAAGCAAAATGACATACAGCAGGTCCTTGAATAATGTCATTTTGTTATAATGTTCGTGAGAAAAAAATTGGTTTCATTTTAAGTCCTACCGCTGAAAGTCACAGTTAGGAATCTATGAACAGTGTTAAGTGAGGACTTACTGTACTTTCCAGTTTCATCCAATTAGCAGGTGGTTGCTTTGCTGGTCACAGATGATTTGAGAATGGAGACCAGGGCGTCTCCAACTGGTGAGGAACCACATTTTTAAATTTCCAATCTGAAATAAGTGCTGATTAAAAATAAATCTTTATTCACTAAATCAAAGATTCATTGTTAGAATTTAGGGTTACTATTACTATATTTCTATATTATAATAAAACTGCATTTCTTCTAAATTAAAAAAAAATTTCCAATCTGTTACAGCCCGATCTTCAATAAAAGTCATGGAGGATGCTGCAGCAGTATCATTGCTATAAGGGTTTCCAAATATGTGTTCTTAATTTCTTGCCTCACTATAGACTGGTAATAAACATGGACCACAACCGGCCTGCAGACCACGCTGGTGTAGACTATGTAGAATCTCAACTGTCACGTCTCTAACCTAATGCATTTTAATGAACTCATGCATGTCTATGGCACCTGCCATGGGCAAGACAAGATGCCAGGCACCGGGGGGATTAAGGATGTCCATGAGCCACACCCTCAAACCTTGAGGGGCCTATAATGTCACTGGCAGCAGGACAGAGGCTCCTGCCTGCCTGTGTGATCTCGTGTACTTCGCCCGCCCACCCCTACTGTCTCTGTTTCAGCCATGTCGGCCTTTCTGACCTTTGAACACACACCAGGCTTGTTCCAATTTAGGCTTTTGTTTTCTCTGCCTGGAACACTCCCCAGATCTTGCCATGGCTGACTTTTTCTCATGATTCTGAAGTTTGATGTCATCTCAAAGATGCCTAAAGGAACCTCACCCCTGACCCCCATCCACCAGTAGCTACCCTCTAGCCCTGAGGTCAGCAGTTTACTCACCAGATTTGGCCCACCGACTGTTTTTATAAATAAAGTTTTATTAGAATGCAGCAATGCATATTCAGTTGAGAATTGTCTGGCTGCTTTCCTACTGTAAGAGCAGAGATGAGTGGTTATGACAGAGCCCCTGTGTCCTGCAATGCTGAAAACGTTTACCATTTGGCCCTTGGGAAAAAGTTTGCCAAATGCTAGTCTAGTCTAGTCTAGCTTATATTTTCTTCAAATCACTTAAAGTCATCTAAAACTACCTTTTGTATTGGTTTACATGCTAAATGTTCATATTCTGCCACCCTGCCCCAGGATGTAAGCCTCAAGAGAGCAGGGAATTTTTATTACTCAAATTCCCAGGGCTTGGAGCCATGCTGGGCGCATACTGAGTACTCATGAGCATATATTGTTTTACTGTGGTAAAGACATAACATAAAATTTACCATCTTAACTACCTTTTAAGTGTACATGTTCGGTAGTATTAAGTATATTCACATTGTTAAACAGTTCTCCAGAACTTATCTTGCAAAACTGAAACACTCTACCCATCAAAAAATAACTGCTGTTTCCCCCTCCCCCTAACCCCATTCTACTTTCTGTGTCCATGAATCTGACTACTCTGGGGACCTCCTGGATGTGGACTCATACAGTATTTGTCTTTTTGTGACAGGCTTATTTCACTTAGCATAATGTCCTCAAGGTTCATTCATGTTGTAGCATATGTCAGAATGTTCTTCCTTTTTAAAGCTGAGTAATATTGCATTGTATGTCGGCACCATGTTTTGTCTGTCCATCCATCCATCCACCAATGGACGCTGGGGTTGCTTCCACCTCTTGGCTGTTGTGAATGGTGTGCCTATGGAGCACTATGGCTGTGGGTATGCAAATATCTCTTTCAGACCCTGCTTTCAGTTCTTTTGGGTATATATCCAGAAGAGGGAGTGCTACATCATAAGGTAGTTCTGTTTTTAATTTCTTAAGTAACCGCCATACTGTTTTCCACATTCCCAGCAACAGTGCACAAGGGTTCTAATTTCTCCACAGCTTTGCTAACACTTGCTATTGTATCTTGTTTTTTTGATAGTAGCCATCCTAATGGACATGAGGTAGTATCTCATTGTGGTTTTGGTTTGCATTTCTCTGATTAGTGATGTTGAGCATCTTTTCATATGCTTGTTTTGGCCATTTGTATATCATCTTTGAAGAAATGTCTATTCAGGTTCTTTGCCCATTTTTTTAATCGGGTTATTTGATTTTACTGTTGTTATTGAGTTGTAGAAGTTCTTCATATCCTTATGAGATACATGATTTGTAAATATTTTCTCCCATTCTGTAGGTTGTCTTTTCGTTTTGTTGATTGTGTCTTTGGAGGCACCAAAGTTTGTGTTTGATGTAGCCATTTGTCTATTTCTGCTGCTGTAGCCTGTGCTCGTTAACATATTTGTTGAATGCTACATTGGCATGAACTTTGGAGTCCGGAGAATCACTTCCAAGTCCTGTTCTTTCGCTTATTGGCTGTGAGTTTGGGAGTATTATCTAATGTAAGCCTTGTTCGTACAACAGAACTAATAATAAGATCTATCTTGTAGGGTTGTGCGTGGAGTAAATGAGAACATATTCAAAGGGCCTGGTGCATAGTGAGCTCTCGATAAAGGCTCGCTATTACTCTAATGGGGAGGAAGGGCATTGAAGGATGACATAAGCCTAATATGTACCAAGCAGATGTGACAGGGAAAAATTCAAGTTCAAGGGAGGGAAAGAACTAAAGTCTAGTGATCCAGTGTTTTCAGAATAATTAAGACCCCAGGAGGTCAGCATGCTGAACATTTGGCATTCATTTCTGGAGCAGACTTGATTTTATTCCTGTGCTCTCACCCTTTCTGTTTGTTTGTTTTCTTGTTTCCACTTTCGCTTTATGCCATCATGAAATTTATGTTGTTATGCTACCTTGAATCTTTTTCTGTTAGAAAGCAGAGAATATGTTTTAAAACATTAGGCTTTATTTTCTACTTTTCCTCATTTACATCTCCAATAGATGGCAACGAGTACAAAGAGCGCAGCGAACCCTGCCATCGAGGATCTGCCAACCCTGGAAAGCACAGTCCACACCAAAGAAGAGAGCCAGACCGCCACAGCCCCAGATGTGGTGACCAGCCACTCCACAGGTAAGGGAACCAGTTACTGCAATAGGGGTTGATCTAATTTTGCATAATCAGTGCATTCCAGGAGTCCATGAGCAAATATAATAATCAGCTGGACACATATTGGGATGCAAGAGTGAATTCTGAACCAAGCTTTTATGTGGTAGGTTTAGAATTCGATTTGTTGAGTTGCTAAATCAAATTTGACTTATTAGATTGCTGAAGATCTCTTTCTTCCTTGAATGATAACTAGTGATAATGCCCCCACAGGTGAGGAAGGTAGCGACTGAGGTTGTGTTGCTGACCCTAAACTGATGTAATGTTACATTAAGAGCTTTGTGTTGACACCCACGAGCACAAAACTCAGCCAGCCTATGTAAAACTTAGTAGAGTCTATACTAATATGATAGTTAGCATCTTATGTTGGATTCATGTCTGCACACGTGGAACATGAATCTGTTGCAAACCTGCCCTACCAGGATTTGGGGTTGTCCTTGTGATTCACAGTTGGCACCTGCAGCAGTGTGAATGGAGTACCTCGGAGAGAAACTTCGGAGGAGGCCTTTGGGGCTTTGCTGTTACTATTAATATATTTAGACCATCGCTGATGACAATAAGGAAAGGTTGTTGTCAATTTAACCATGGAAAGAGAGCGCTTCCTGTTTGTAGAGATTCTTAAGAGAAGTTCAGTCGTTTGGAATTTTTTAAAAATATGCCTTATTTTATAGTGATAGTGGAGGAGAAAAGGAACTAATTCTCCAATGACTTCAATGAGTGCTTGCTAACTTGATAAATTTTACATACATCATTTTCTCTAGGTAGGTCTTATGTTTCCATCTCTAAAATGAAAGTAAGTATAAAGATCATGCCTAAAGCAATCGTTCATCTGAACACCTAGAAAGTTATTCTTTATTGTTCAGTATATATTGCTGGGTCCAATCACTAATCTGGTTTTAAAAACTATAGCACTTCTGAGGATTTAAAAAATGCTTTATATTTATACCCCCATGTTCACAGCAGCACTATTCACAACAGCGAAAGTATGGAAGCAACTCAAGTGACCATCAGTGGATGAATGGATAAGCAAAATGTGGTCTTTACACACAACGGAATATTAGTCAGCCTTAAAAAAAGAAAAAAAATGCTGACACTTGATACGGCGTGGGTGAACCTTGAAGGCACGTTAAATGAAATAAGCCAGTCACAAAAAGACAAGTACTACATTATTCCACCTAGATGAGGAACCTAGAGTAGTCAGATTCATGGAGACGGAAAGTAGAATGGTGGTTGCCGGGGGCTGGGGGAAGAGAAGGGTTACTAATTAATGGGTGCAGAGTTTCAGCTCTGCAAGATGAAAAGAGTTCTGGAGGGAGCCAGTGGTGATGGTTGCACATCAGTATCAGTGTAATTAATACCACTGAGCTGTACACAAAAAAAATGGTGAATTTGTAGATTTTACGCTCTCTGTATTTTAGCACAATTTTTAATGTTTATAAAGTTCTTTGAAATAAAACCTAAAGCTTGCTCCAAGTTGTTAAAGAAATGATTAACATTTAAACACCAGAGAGAACCAAGTATGGCTAAGTGAGGAAAGAACAATCAGTACGTGATCACTGGTTTCAAAATTTTGGAGAAATGCTCATTGGTAACATGGAGTGATAGCTAATTAGGAGCAGAAAACGGAGACTTCCACACTGAATATTCTGTCATAGCAGGACACCTCTCTTCTATGCCTGAAAAAACAAATTCTCTGTTGCCTTGGGAAATAAGTCACTGTTACTTTCCCTTCCTGTCCCCTGCCCCACCCTGTCCCAAAAATTGTGACGTGGGGCACATTTCCACTTCGCATATCATTATCCCAAGATGTTTTTGCATGAGCTAAAATGTCATTATTAGTGCTTAGTTTTTTAAGAGGTAATTTTATTAGGGCAGGAACATGTCCAGTTTTCCCATGAAACGCCCAAATGCGATGATGTTCACATGTATGACACAGTCAGAGTAATTGGGAGGGAGCTGGGGAGTACAGGACTAATAAACACTAATTCAGTAACGAATCTTCCACAAACTTATTTTGCTTTTGGTAATATATTTTCTACCCGATGCTGTGTTGAGCGATATTAATGGTATGTTATGAGCCTGGAATCGCCATGTTAGGACACAATAAACAAATCATTGGCTTATCTCTGCGGAGAGTTGACTTCCAAGGATGACATTTTGGGAGTTGATTCAATGGCACCTTTGTTCTGAAGGCTGAAATCCAGCAATCCCGACTGTTTTCTATAGTGGGGGTAGCACAGTCAGCGTGAGCTCTGTACGAATGCTCCAGGGCCAGGGACTCAGCTCGAGCAGGGAGGGCTGGTTTCTGGGACCCATAATCTGGGGCCATCTTGAAGAGCCACCATGTTTTGAGGAGATCCTTGGTACAAAGGGGGAGATAGTTTATTTCAAACCCAACTGTTAGAAAAAATAATATCTTTTCGACGATAGCTGACTAGTTTTACTTTGATTAGGAAAGGTATTGGATATCTGGGGTATTTTGCAAGCTGTGAACTAAGAATCTAGGAAGGGCTGATTATTTAATTCTCTCCAATTTCTCATTAAATCAAGGCAACTTGACTTTTTCTCCATCTGCAAACTAGGTAGACAGCCACCACCCAGAGGAGTTCAAGACTCAGTATATGAAGAGGTCAACAGGAGAAACAAAACACCTCTATTTTAAAAATAAGTTATTGTGTAAAAGTATCAAAAAGAAACTCACAATGAAGAATATTCACATTGTAACGCTAAGTTTGAATGCGTATAGAAATCCTAAAATCACAGTGACATAAATACAAAGGGTGTATTCTCTCATTAAACTCAGCGGGGCATAATCTGATTTTACTACCAAAGAGAAAGCAGGAAATAGGTATCACAAGACAAATCACAGTCTTGGTCACATCTTCCCAAACCAGAGTGTTACTCTCAAAATGAGTCAGAGACCTCGTCACAGTCTGTAAGTTTTCCAGAATCTTGACATTGGACGAAGATCCACACCTCTGGATTCTTCTGCTACCTTAACCTCTGAAACCTTTTGACCATTTATTTAACATCTCTGTGGTTTGGTTTTTTTGACTTTGCTTTCTAAATTGGATGAGAAAAAGTAGTGTTCACAAAAGTACTACGAACCTATAGATGTGAAAAAAGATTCATAAATTTGATTATTATTAGTTACAAAAGCAGAATCATGTCAGAGCTTGCTTAAAAATCCCCTGATCCAGTTTATTTAAGAAATTATCCTCTTTGCTTATGTTTTGCTACTTTCCACTTGGGGTAAATTTACCTTTTGCCAATTGTTAAATTGTAGTTATTAAATCCTAATAATTCTATATTATTACATCTCTTTACAGATAATGTGGGTGGAGAGACGCGGATAACAATTGACAAAGGTAGGATAGATTTTGGTATCAAAATATTCCTATGGGAGTTAAGAAAAAATTCCTTTGAACCTAATCTTTGGGATGAATTACATTCTTTCCTGGATTGTAGTCAACCAGAGCAGGATAAAGAAACTTTCCAAGAACAGATTTCAAATTTTTTTTTCCTTAAAGAAAGACAAGGGAATTCCTTGTATTTGAAAATAAGCAAACCACAAATGATTCTGTTCTCTTAGTGCCAGCTATGGGGAATGATATCACATCACAATGTAAGAATGAAAATACAGGCCAATCTAATAGCTGTTCACACATACTACCCAGCAATTAATAGTGAAGCCAGTGCGAGAATATGCTTGATAGATTCTGAGACCCAGAAATCACACCATTCATAAGATGGGATTAGAGTAGCCCCAAATTTCTCCTCTTCTAAGTCAACTTACACTGGATAGGGAAGGGTCCTTCTGACATTGCTCTAACACCCCTCCTCTGCACGCCCACCTGACACACCAGGTGCTAATTCAAGGAATTTCTTAACTTCTTGCTTCTTTCTAGAAAGAGAAACAGTAACTTTTGTGAATTAGGCTGTAACTACTTTATAACTAACATGTCCTGCCTACCGTCTGTCAGCTGCAAGGTACTCTGGTGAGTCACCACTTGAGAGCTTTATTCTTTAACGGATTTCGTTGGCATAGCTCTGGGGTGGGCATCCAGTTTTTTGAAAATGTGCTCAGCCAGAAAGGCCCAAGTCCATGCATCTGTGACAGAGTGACAGTTCTGTGGTTTCATGTCAGTTACCTTACAGTTACTGTGTAATTAGCGCCACTTAATGTATGTTACCAAAAATAAATATCTCTAGTCTAGACTAGATGTAGTATTTTTTTGTGTAGTTGGATTTCCTAATACTGGTATTTGTCATCCCTGAAGAAAATATATAAGTTTTTTAAAAAGAAAGTACATTTGGAAATAAATTCCCCTGCAAAATTCATCTTTAAAAAATTAAACATTATTTGCTATGTACAGCAGGGCAGTGGCATTGTTTGTATACACCGTGTTTTATTGCAGGTGTATGTTCTATCTGGGGTTCATGCTTTTTTTCCCCTCTCATTCAGATGGTTTGACGACAGTGACCCTGGTTGGAATCATAGTTGGGGTCTTACTAGCCATTGGCTTCCTTGGTGGGATCATCGTTGTGGTTATGAGAAAAATGTCGGGAAGGTACTCGTAAGTAAACAGCTCACAGTAAACGAAGGCAGTCGTGTCTAGAGCTCAAACCTTTGAATGAACAGAAATCTTTAATATAAAGGTCATGTTCAAAGCCCCTTACCTCCACAAGTACTGCATCTGGAGTCTCCCCAGAACTAAATAAACATCTATTTAGGCCATATACATTCCCCAAAAAAAGAGACAGCCAGAGATGGCTCTTAAGTTGACGCCCATTGAGATCTGACCAAATTTGATCTCTTGTCATATTTTTCTGGCTAACTGAACTTGAAAGAAAGCCCAGGCTAAGTTTTAACGTGACCCCTCCTCACTCTGCCCCCTTTAGAAGTAGGTAGGTGGTTTCTGGGAAAGCACCTGTCACCAAGCCAGGGACGTTCTAATGAGGAATTCCACTGGTGATGGGGACTTTTCATGTAGATCCCTCCTTCATGCACCTGCGGGAATGGTCATGCACTCCCGGCTTTGACCATTGATAGGGAAGGAGTTCTTTCTCTTTATTAAACTTCCTTAAGAATTCAGAATATTCAAACTCATGGCCAGAGGAAAACTTACTTCTGTTGGGGAGATCATATATGATGGGGGAGGGGAAAGGACTAATGATACACACTGGGGGGCTGAGGGACAGCATGATACAGCTGCAGACCTAGTGTGTTTAGGAACTGCGGCTCTGACCCTGGCTATGTAAGGACGAGGCGGCATGAAGGAGGAATGAGGAGGTGAGGAGATCACCAGGTGCCAAAACTAGAAGGCTTAGAGCAGCGGTCCCCAACCTTTTTGGCACCAGGGACTGTTTTCATGGAAGACAATTTTTCCACGGACAGGGGGTGGGGGCCGTAAGAGATGGTTTCAGTATGATTCAAGCGTATTATATTTATTGTGCATTTTATTTCTATTATTATTACATTATAATATATAATGAAATAATTATATAACTCACCACAGGTTGGGGACCCCTGGCTTAGAGACTAGGACAATAGGAACAATGACTCACAGGTTGTTATTCACAATGCCAGTAAAAGAAGTGACAGTCACCTTTCTTTGTTTTCACAGACCCTAAGAGGTGAAGGATCGTGCCGTACTGCCAACACGCGTTAAAAGAGAATTTCTGACTTCCCCCCACCCCTGTCCCTGAGCTTGTGGGAGAAGATGACCCATGGAATGCTTGCCCACCCCACTCAAAATCCATGGCGATCCATCCCTTGCCACACGTAACGGAAGGAAAGACAGCTCACCAGACTTGGCTCCTCTAAGCATTTGCCTTTTGACAATTTTCTTGAATATAAATTTTATAAAAGATGATTTAAAAGGTAAACTGCCTAGAAAACAGAGCAGAACTATGTGAACTGACTTGAGACTAAGCCATTATCACTGTTGATGTTAGAAACTGTAATCACGTGTCTTCATTCTGACCGTCCTGTTGTTGTTAAAATGCAAAGGGATCTGGAAATATTTATATCAACGGAGTCCTTGGATCCAGGGCTACGTCAGTAAATCGCACCAACATTTTGCAGTTGCTGATCTGTTGAAATGTACACGTTATACTCTAGTTTGGTCTGTTTTTTTTTTTTAAATCTCTATCTAGTGTGAATAATCAGGTAGAAAAATCTAAACTTGGGTAATAGGTGATGAGCAACTGCCTTTTAGCTGGTCCAGATACATCATTTCAAAGACATCCATTAGATCGTAAACAGGAAGTGTACACTTTGGAGAAGACACTTTGTTTCTCATAAGGCCCCCAGGCAGCCTCCAGGCTTGCTTTACCTAAAGCCTTCTCGGTGATGACTTGATGACTCAAAGGTTTGCTCCCGGCTGCCCCCCAGCTTCACTGAGAAGACGGGTCGCCAGAGTTAAGGGGAGCAGCCTCGTCTCTTCCCTATGACACAGATCATCTGGAGCGGCCGGTTTGCTCTGGAGCATGGAGATCTCAGGGCCCCGGATGCCAAGGAAGCTGCTGGATGCCTAATGGTGCTGGAGACTCGAGCATTCCAGAAACTGAGAACCGTGTTGGCCCCCAGGCAGAGAGAAACCCTGTGTGGACCTCCGGCATGGGAGACAGCCAGTTTTCTAATGTTTGCTCTCTGCCTCAGAGGAAAGATGTGGGGAGAAAAAAATCATCTTGTACAATATTAATATCTTAAAAGTAGCTGAATTTAAATACCCGATATTAAAATAGATGTCCCCAGTCTTCGAGATGTAAGCACAAATTTCTGTGGGTTGTCCTGTTGAGAAGATCAAAAGAAAGGAGCCCAAGAGGCCGTTCTGTCTCGGCCCTTCTCATCCCATAGATCCATTGAATTCTTTTTCCTAAACAAAAAGTTTTTAGACCGAGCAGATGCTCTGTCGTGATTGCGGTTGTGCAATTCTGATATCCGCTACACTTGTGAGAGTTCATAAAACAGGAAAGAGTAAACCCTCAGTCGGAAGCACGGCCCATTCCTCCCATATTTCACAGTACTGTGTGGATGTTATTTTAAACAGTGTATCTGTGTGTTCCCCAAATCCAGCTGTGTGTTCCCCACTGGCCCAGGCTCCATATTTGAACATCAGTTGATTGAGAGAAGGGAAGTTACACGAGCTGTTTGAGGTTTGAATAACTCAGTTTCGTTGTTCGGATTCCTGAACAGGAGTTAGGAATAATGTTATTTCTTCTTTCCTATCCTCCTCCTCCCTGCCCCCTGTGAAAAACAGCATTCGACCCCAGGTCATACACTGGACCCGGTGCCTGCTGGGACAGGGCTGTGGGTTTCTTGTTCACACCTGTGTTGGTGCTCAATGCAGTGTAGACATGTTTTCAAATAAAACATGATTGTGTACAACGATGAGTCAGACCTTTGATTGCAAATCAAGTCAAGTCTGGGTCACAGTTACGAACATCTCCAGATAAGATTGCAATTTATATAAACATCTGCCTGTGGATTTGATGGAGAGCGGATTATAAATGGTCACAGGAAGTTCATCTATAGGAAAGAAACACAGCCGCATCTTGCAGCCAGATAGAGAGGTGCGGGTCAGGCAGAGGAATGGGGTGGGAAGACCAGGGGCACCTTGGTCGGAGCTGCTTTTGCCCTCTCTGGTCCTAGACGGTTAACAAGGTTTTCCTGACTTAATTTCTCTGCACCAGAGAGTAGAGCCAAGAGAGCAAGCAGTTTCGTCTTGCCCTTACCAGTCTCCCCGGTTACCTGACCTCAGGTGTGCAGGGCTTGGCTACCAAAGAACAGGAAGTAGTAGCCCCTGGGCGGGGCCTCCAGCTGAGGGCAGCATCTCACTCCAGAGTCCCTGTTGCAGGGACACCTGCCGCTCCTCGCTCATTTGGATTCATCTGACCATGGAGACCACCCGGGCCCGGCTGCTCAGCAGGTGCGAGTGCGTCCCCACCTCTACCTGCACTGCTCCCTGTGGATTCCAGCATCCTGCCGTGGGTCCCCTCCCTGCCAGCCCCGTCCTCACTTGTAAAGGAGCTAGGAGCAGGCGACAGTTAGCATCATGCCTTCCTCAGAATAGTTTTGTTAAATCCGGAGTGTTGACTGCGCCGGATGTCAGGAATCTCAGGTGCCTGTTTCACTAGCAGAAAAGAGCACAGTTCCGGTCCCATTCTGCTACTTACAGCTGTAGCCTCTCAGGCAAGTCATGGAACATCTTTGGGCTCCAGTTTCTTCCAAGAGCTTCCATGAGATTGTTCAGAAAGCATCCCGTTTCTAGCAGAAAACTAGTGGTGTCTGCCTAGTCTCACAAACTGAAAGAGCGTGGCCCTCAGATGTGTCAAGTGTCAATTTACATCCATTACACCCTCCCCCAGGAGATGCCTGGAAACTGACCAAGCTGCCAGGAGTCCTGGAAGTCAAGGGAAACAACGCTATCCTCTCCCATCACAGACGTCTGGGAGAGGCAGTGCTGAAGTTAACTCTGCACCATATCGAAGTCTTGTTTTTTTATTTTGGTTTTTTTTTTTTTTTTGAGACAGAGTCTCACTGTGTTGCCCGGGCTAGAGTGCCGTGGCTTCATCCTAGCTCACAGCAACCTCAAAGTCCTGGGCTCAAGCGATCCTCCTGCCTCAGCCTCCCGGGTAGTTGGGACTACAGGCACGCGCCACCATGCCCGGCTAATTTTTTCTATATATTTTTAGTTGTCCAATTAATTTCTTTCTATTTTTAGTAGAGATGGGGTCTCGCTCTTGCTCAGGCTGGTCTCAAACTCCTGAGCTCAAACAATCCACCTGCCTCGGCCTCTCAGAGTGCTAGGATTATAGGCATGAGCCACCGCGCCTGGCCTCAAAGTCTTGTTTCTAACTTTTACTTTTTTCGTTCAACCCGGGAGCACCAGCTGAAACCCAGGGCTTAGTTCTGCTTCATGTGCCACATTCTGGGATCAGCTTTAGTGAACAGGGAAAGAACAAGTAACTTAATCCCTCGCTGTCTCCATTTTTATTTTAATTCATATTTATTTCATATTCAGGGCATGAAGCTGCTTGTGACATGCTTCTATGGGGAATGATGCATATTCTGATGCTAAAACTTTTCTTTTTTTTTGAGACAAGAGTCTCACTCTCTTGCCCGGGCTAGAGTGCCGTGGCGTCAGCCTAGCTCACAGCAACCTCAAACTCCTGGGCTCAAGTGATCCTCCTGCCTCAGCCTCCCGGGTAGCTGGGACTACAGGCACGCGCCACCATGCCCGGCTAATTTTTTTTTCTATTTTTAGTTGTTTGGGTAATTTCTTTCTGTTTACAGTAGAGACGGGGTCTCGCTCTTGCTCAGGCTGGTCTCGAACTCCTGAGCTCAGGCAATCCTCCAGCCTCGGCCTCCCAGAGTGCTAGGATTACAGGTGTGAGCCACCGCGCCCAGCCCTGATGCTAAAACTTTTTTTGGGCTAATTATAAGCCCACTGAAAGTGAGGGAAGAATTTCCCCAAAGTATAGCTGGGTATTTAACACACACACCAACGCAGTCACCCACCTGTGGCGCGTGCTGGAGGACTTGTCCCCTGAGACTGCAGTCCTCTGGACTCTTCCTGAAGCTCAGAGTCCGGTTGGGAAGTGCACAGTAGATCCTCGGGTTTTCAGTTCAGTAAACATAATGATGCGACCGTGGTTATTGGTCAGCGATGTGGAACGAATTCGAAATCACACCCACTGGGGTGAGGCGTGGGTTTTGGCCTGTGGGCCCAGCTTACAGGTGGATGCCCGCGGCTGGCAGAGCGCCAGCGTGGACCCACTACGTTTGTTTCTCAGCACTTTTTCTCTGTCTGGGATCCTTTTGTCAGATGCCAACTCACAGCACCGTGTGCCCTATTTCTGCATTCGAGGCTCCGGACCACGGTACAGACAGTCCCGTGCTGGCTCTGAGACTGTCCCCCTCCCGTTTGTGTCTTTCCTCCGTCCTTCTCTGCTCTTGCCTCCACCTTCGCACGGAGGCAAATCTCTGGGGAAAGACTCACATGCCAGTCACCCGGGATGACCAGCAAATGTTTCTGAAGTGGTGGTTACCCCCGGATGCGGCTGAGGTGATAAAAGGGAAACTAAACTGAAACCACGCACGTGCGGCGCCTCGTGTGTAACCTCAGGAAGGGGCGAGCATGTTCTGACTCTAGGGAAAAGTGGGACCCTTCCTTTTGCTCCCCAGTCCATAGGTGAGGCTGGAGCTAAGGATGGCCAGGGCTGGCAGCAAGTGGATGCGAGGTGTGAATGCTTGTCCAGCAAGATCCAGGGACAATAAACACTGCCTTTAGTGCACAGGTATTTGGACTGCTGAACAACTCTCCTGGCACAAGAATAACCTGCTCATTCATTCATCCGACAAACAGTTATTGTCAGGTCCATCCTGTGTGCTGGGAAGATATAATGAATGGAACCAACGAAAATCCCTGCACCACGTGGAGCCTGTGTTCTAGTGTGGGAGACAGACCAGGTGCAGAATAAATCGATCATGGAGCATGTGGAGAACGAGAGGGCGGTCGAGGCAGTGCAGGGAACAGCAGGAGGACGTGCAGGGTTGAGTCCGGAGGTCGGAGAACACCTCCCTGAGATCTGAGTCAAGGTGAAGAGGCGGGGGAGGGAGCCAGGTGGTATCTGGGGAAAAGCATTCTTGGCAAAAGGCCTGGCAAAGGCCTGAGGTGGGAGCACTGTGGGCAAGCTTGGGGCACAGGGAAGCTCAGAAGGCTGGAGCCAAGTCCGCACGGGGGTGAAGTCAGAGAGGCGGGGGCCCGTAGGGAGCCATGGGAACGTTTTGAGCAGAGGGGTGACATGATCTGACTTATGTTTCAAAAACCCCACTCTCGCTTCTGGTTGGGAACCGGGCAGTTAAAAGGCCAGTGTAATAATCTAAGCAAGAGAGGACTTCAACACAGCTTGAAGGAAAAAAAAGAGAGAGAGATGATGTAGGCTCAGACCAGGATGGTAACAGAGGACGTGGAATGAGGTGTCTAGTTCTAGCGATATTTTGAATGAAGCCAACGATTGATCTGATAGATTGGGTGTGGGATACGAGAAAATGGAGAAGTCAGGATGACGCCAAGGATTTTGACCTGAGCAACTGGGACAATGGAGCTGCCATCCGTTCATGGGGGAAGACTGTGAATGTCGCAGGTTTGAGAGGAAGGTGTGGGGGTTCTGTGCCGAAGGTGTAGAATTCGAGATGCCCTGAGGTATCCGGGTGGAGTATGAGGCGGGCAGCTGGGCACATGAGTCTGGAGCTTACAAGCATAATTCGGGAGTTGTCAGTACCTAACAACGAAGATACTGATGAGCTCGCCATGGACATGACTATAAATAGAAAAATACAAGTCCGAGATCCGAGCCCTGGTGTATCTCAAGGTTAAGAGGTCAGGGGTATGCTGACGGATCACCATGGACTGGGTGAAACACATTTTAGGATTAGCCATTTCCTTTTGTTCTCTTCTGTGCCACCTGACAATGTTCCGATTAATAATCCAGCTTCCCAAGTAGTTTAATACTAAGGCGGGGGTGCCCTCGATAATGGATACAAACATTCCCACCACTAGAAAAGAATATCACTATTTGAAAATCAGCAACCTGGCATTTGGGGCTATAAATCAGTCTCTTATGAGGTTGATTGGCATGAGTTAGGCCCTAGGACCTGCTCAACTCTGGACACTCTTATGCAGTTAGGGTTTTAGAACTATAAATCTGCAGGCCAGCTCTTTAGAGAATGACAACCACGTCAAGATGCCCCTGCGATGTTGTGTGTCCAGCTCTCCTCCCCAGACTGCACTTCCATCAAGTCCCAACAGCAATGGTGCTTCATTCCTCTCAGTTTAGCTGCCACCACCCCATTGAGTTGCTGTGACCAAGCTTCCCAGTGACCTCCCATTTGCCAGTTCCAGTGGCCTCTTGGTCTTGTCCACATTCGTCACCTGCAGCACCATCCCTGGCCTTGACCGCCTTCTCGAAGCCTCTTCTCTCACCCGGTTTGCACGAAGTGCCGCCTGGCCGCTGCCCTTCCTGGCTGCTGGCTGCTCCACAGGCTCTTTCCTGTGCTTCACCCTCTTTCCTCACAGGCTCACCAAGGCTCACTTTTGCCGTCTGCAGCCTCTCCCTCTCCCAGCTCATCCACTCGCACAGCTTCCCTAGCGTAAGCTCCAGGAGAGCAAGCGTCTGTCTGGTTCACAGCCACATCTTGAGCCTCCGCAGCGGTGCCCGGCTCCCAGCACGTGAACGGTGCCCTCACCTTCACATGCACCGCCACCCTCTGGTTTAGATCCTCAAGCACAATCTTCCCATTATTGCAAACTTAAATGCCCACATCCTTCCTCCAATCTGGTCTGCATTCTGCCAGTGGAATCTTCCTAAAACATCCTTTTGCACATTCCACCAGCACATTCTAAAAATGCTCTGGTGGTTTCCTAAATGAACTCCTGGGCTCAAGGCATCCTCCCACCTTAGCCTCGCAAAGCACTGGGATTACACGTGTAAGCTATCACGCCCTGCCGCTTGACACCTTTTTCACTGTTCTGTGACTCTGTCCCTCGGAATCTGAGTCTGTTCTCTACCCTTCCTCCCCTGACCCTGGAAAGCTGACCCGAATGGACTGCGCCAACCAAGCTCTCTTGCTCTCTTGGTTCTGCTTGGGTGTGGCCCGTGGGAGGCACTGGGAGGTGACGTGAAGCGAGAGAAGAGGCAGACAGGGGTATCTATCCCTGCGAGGCCACAGGCTGCCAGGTTGCGCTTCTCTACCAGAAGCCCCGGCTCCTGCGGGTGACCCCTTCCTACAACCAGGAGCTTCATCAGGTCCCAGGGACCAACCCCTCCTCTTGCCTCTTTAGGTCTAGGGGTGCTAAGGGCTCTCCATGGTTGCCAACCCTCAGGAACTTCACTGTCCCTTGTTAGTTTCCTTACCCCGGTGTGAGCTTTAGCTCTTGCTGCCAGCAGACTGATTCTCTCCGTATTTCCAAGACTTCTGATGTCCAAGGAAATTGGGTTGGCCTGGCTAGTCACCATGTCTTTCTTGGTCAGAGCGTCCTCTGCCTGGCCATAAGTCCCTGACCACTACAGGTACCCACCTCCCCTCCAAGTCATTGCCCATTCCTTGTTGTCAGGGGGTGGTTGTGGAAGGAAGAGCACCTAAAAAGTGTGGAAAACCACACCTACGTCACAGAGTCATTATCAGCTTTAAAGTAAAAAATGGATTGGGAGCAGTGGCTCACGCCCCTAATCCTAGCACTCTGGGAGGCCGAGGTGGGAGGAGTTCAAGACCAGCCTGAGCAAGAGTGAGGCCCCCGTCTCTACAAAAAATTAGAAAAAATTAGCCCGTAGTCCCAACTACACGGGAGGCTGAGGCAAGAGGATCGCTTGAGCCTGAGAGTTTGAGGCTGCATTGAGCTCTGATGACACCACTGCACTTTATCCGGGACAACAGAGCGAGACTCTGTCTCCAAAAAAAAAGGATAATGAATGTTTAGTGCCTGTCTGAAAACACAGTAACTGTTCAATAATTAACAGCAATTATTCCAACGACCATGTCTCTCTTCTATTATTATAGTCTCATTTACTCTCACACCATCCCTGTGAAGTAGGCAGGGTGGTAATTATCCCCAATTTACAGATGATGAAATTGAGGTTCCAACAGTGGCACAGACTCACGCAACGCCTGAAGCACAACCAGAGTCCGGGTGTCTGGACTCACTCTCCGGTCCTCCTTTGTTTAGTCCACAGGCCGTCTTTAACATCGATGGTCTCGCATCAGCTCAGCAGTAGTGCATTTTGAAGACACAGTTCCTTCAGCTACTGGAAAGTAGGGAAGATACACACACACACACACACACACACACACACACACACGTGTGTATATATATATATACATTTTAGATGAAACAGGATCAGAAGATAAATTTTAAATTATGAAATATTTTAAACATATAGGAAAATACAGAGAATAATAATAAAGCCCCACATGCCCACCATCCAGTGCACACAAATTCTACCATTTCCTTATATTTTCTATATAATTTTTTTTGAGAAATAAACCTTGCACATATTGTCCCTTGAGTACCCCCCTGACCTCAGTTCCTTCCTTCTCTCCTTCCCAGAGAGGCCATTCTCCCGAATCATTTCATTTTGAAACATGCATATTTTCTACCGTTCTCATTTCATGTGTACGTACGTATAATCAAGACACAGCATCGTTGTGTATGTTTTCAACTTCCATATGTGCGGGCTTATTCACCGCGACCTGCTTTCCCCATCCACGTCATGGTTGTGACACTTACCCTTGCACAGAGCTCTGATGCACGGATGTAGCTGGTATATTAATAGAATATTAGGTCATAATTATACCACCATTTTTGCTTATGCTTTTTCTTATCAATGGATATTTATGATATTTCTAAGTTTTTAAATTCCAAACAATGTTGTGACAAATGGAGTCATGATGACAGAATTTTCATTTGTCTGGAGAGCAGGATTTTGTCTCCTAGGAAAAATAAAAGTAAAAGTGGGTTTAATTTTTTTGGTATTTAAATATCCAGACATGGCTGGGTGCGGTGGCTCACGCCTATAATCCTAGCACTCTGAGAGGCTGAAGCAGGTGGATTGTTTGAACTCAGGAGTTCGAGACCTACCTGAGCAAGAGCAAGACCCCATCTCTACTAAAAAAAAAAAAAAATAGAAAGAAATTATCTGAACAACTAAAAATATATAGAAAAAATTAGCCGGGCATGGTGGCGCATGCCTGTAGTCCCAGCTACTCGGGAGGCTGAGACAGGAGGATGGCTTGAGCCCAGGAGTCTGAGGTTGCTGTGAGCTAGGCTGACGCCATGGCACTTACTTTAGCCAGGGCAACAGAGTGAGATTGTCTCAAAAAAAAAAAAAAAAAAAGAAATATCCAGACATGACTGGGAATTACTTTGCATCTTATAAAAGTGAGGCTCATAGAAAGAGGTTCTAAATTAATTGGATTTAAATGGCCAATAACTTCACAATGTTCCTTTG
>CAUYSK010081531.1:0-49391 GCA_963575035.1 Avahi laniger
AATGGTCCTAGAGAGGAATCACTTGAAGCTGGAAGTGACTCCACAGTGGGTGCTGGATGGAGGAAGGTGCGAGGGCAGTGGGCTCACGTACAATGTGACTTTATAGGTCTCTAAGGAATAGTCTTCTGGAAATACTCACTATTGGGAACACTTCTTAGGTTGCAAATTTTGTGTTTCAGTCCTCTACTGAAATACAAATATGGTACCTGTGAAGTTTCATGGTAGAGGGGAAAGAATATTCAAATCAGAAGACTAGGATCTTATTCCCTGGCCAGTTCATGTCCTCTCTGGGCTTCAGTTTACCGTCTCTTACAAAAGGGATGTGGACTGTCTGAGTGCTTCTCAAACTCTAGTGTGAATAGGAGTCATTTGGGAATCTCATTAAATGCAGTTTGTGAGCTAGGCACAGTGGTGCATGCCTGTCGTCCCAGCTCCTTGGGAGGCTGAGGCAGGATTGCTTGAGGCCAGGAGTTCAAGGCTGTAGTACGCTCTGATTGTGCCTGTTAACGGCCACTGTACTCTACTTCAGCCTAAGCAACACAACGAGACCTTGTCTCTTAAAAAAAAAAAAAGAAAAGAAAATCAAAAAACTCCTCAAGATTTTGAAGATTCTGAAGATTCAGTAGTTCTAGGGTAGGGCCTGATAATCTGCATTTGCAAGTATGTCCCAGATAATGCTCATGCTGCTAGTCTAGGGTCCATGCTTTAACTAGCATGGGACTGGATTTTTTTTCAAATGCCCTTAACCTTGACATTGGGTTAAAAGAGAAGGAAACTAGGGGCCTTGATGGATAGAATTGCATAATCTCTGGATTTCAAATGTATTTAAGTCTCCATTCATTTATTAATTCTTTCAAATATTTATTGGGCCAATATTATGTTATGGATACTGTTTCAGAAACCCAAGTACCATACACATTGGGGGAAAAATTGCCAAGGTCCATGCTATGTGGGAGTCTAGTGGAGGGAGACAGGCAACAAACAAAAACTAAGTGGACACAGTAATTCAGACCAGGACCGAGCACATTAGCTGGAATGTAACTTCCACGAAGGCACGGACTTTGCTGTCTTGTTTGTATATCTATTCCCATTGCCTAGAAGAGCATCTGAAACATAGTAAGTGCTTAATAAGTATTTGTTGAACAAAGGAGTAAGTCAATACTTTAAGTGCTATCTAAAACAACATAAAATAAAGTGATTCAAAGGAGAGTGGGAGAGTAGTGTGGGCATTTTAGATCAGTAAGCAGAGAAGGTCTCTCTGAAGAGGTGGCATTTGAGCCAAGTATTGCATGACAAGAAGGAATTGACCATGCACACATCAGTTTTCCAGCAGAGGTAATGGGAAGTGCAAAGGCCCTCGGATGGGTTTGCTTGGCACACTTGAGACTCAGCAAGGAGGAGACCTGTAGCTGAGGGGCTGGTGAGGATGGGCCTCAGAGTACAGAGAAAAGAGACAGACTTAGGTAAAGGTATGCTAGGACAAGATCATGAAGGGTCTTGTTGGTCATGGTTAGGGATGTGAATTTTACCTAGATGCCATGGAATGTCATAGAGGCTTTTCATGAAAAGCTTGGCCTGATGTAATTCATATTTTAGAAAGACCAGTCTGGCTGTCGCTAGAGGATATGGAAAGGCAAGTGTGGAGGAAGTGTGACAGGAGGCTGTTCCACTTGAAGGGATATCCCGGTATTCCAGGCCAGAAAAAGTAGTGATGGTTTGATGACAGTCCTAGAAGAAATAAATGCCTTATATAAATACGTTCGAGGTTGACCTGGCAGGATTGACTGATGGGGTTGATGTTGGCTGGGGCCGTTGAGGGTGGAGAGGAATGAAAGGAACAATCAAGGATTCTCTTTGCCCAATCCTTTAGCCAATGTAGGGATATGTGCTCCTTTATAAGTCAACCTATTTTTGGACAATTTGATTTGTAGGCTGAATTTTCATATATGAAGTTTAAATCTATCTCCCTGAATCTTCATTCACTGATTTGAGGCCGAGCTTTTGAAATTACACAGACCGAGTTTACTGCTTCTTCCTTCCAATAATCCTCCAAATGTTCAAAAACAGAGATTATAATTTTTTTCACATACTCTGTAAGCTGCTAAATGTGCTCTGTGTGCCCATGTCATCCTTTCCTACCAGCCATGACTTGACTTTGCCTCTAAGACATACTTACTGTGTGGTTAGAATATCTCAGTGATTCATCCTTCCTGATCACTAGGTGAAACCAGGCCTTGAATCAGTGAATGCTGAAGTCCTCAATCACTGTTTCAAAAATGTACTACATATTGGACACACCTGATGAGCTTTACAAAAGACCAATGTCTGTGTCCCATCGCTGACAAGTCTGATTTAGTTGATATGGGTGTCTCCCAGGCATTGACAGGTTCATAAGTTCCCAGTTAAATCTAATATGTAAGAAAGTTTGAAAAGTGTTGTTATTTTGATCCTTGATATTGAAAGTATGGCCCATGGACCAGTAGCGTTGGCATCCACAGGAGCTTGTTAGAGATATAGGACCTCAGCCCTCCCCATCTATCCTACTGAATCAGAATCACCATTTTAACACAATCCTCAGATAGTGTCTTTACGCATTAAGGTTTGAGAAGCATTTGTCTAAATCAGTGGTTCTAAACCTTGGCCGCACATTGGAATCATATTGAGAGCTTTAAAAAATACTAATTCCTAGTTCTACCCCAAGAGATGCTGGTATCGGTCTGGAGTATATGCCTGGGCATTAGGATCTTTAAAAGCTCCCCACATGATTTAAATGTGAAAACTAATGGGAACCACGGCTCTGTATCTTACATCTGACAGTAATTAAGCTAGTGGCCATGAGTAAGGTGCTTATTTTCTCCCACGATTTCCTGTTTGACAAAAGCAAACCTTGGCTCTGGCACAATGGACCAAAGAAATATGAAGCATTTAGGGCTTTTTTCTAGGCAGGCAGCTTTGTAGCTATATAATTAGGAGTTTAGCCAACAAGGAGATCCCAATAAAGAAAAATAAAGCTGATGAGAAAAGATGAAATCTGAGTTAATTTTCCCAGAAAAGTGAAGGTAGGAGATTGGTTACAGAGTTTCGGTTCCCAATAAGGTAATTTAATAGAAGATGTCAACAAGCTCTTCTCATTTGCTACCAAAGGAGAGATACTGCCAAGCCAAGACAGAAGCATGAGAGATGTTTTCATGGCATCTGGGATTATTTCCTGATGATTACTGAGATAGTCACTCATGTTCTATTATCCTTGGAGCAGCTTGTGCCAGAGACTTCAGGGGTGAGAAGATTATGCTTATGACAACTAGCCTTTCCACAGAAGATTTGTTTGGTGGACCAGATCCTGGGGGCTGTGGAAGCTGAAGGGAGGGGCAGAAGTTGGTCAATATCTATAAACAGATGTCATCTGGAGGCATTTGAGACCATCTGTTGAGGGCCTTAGAAAAAAGGATCAATTATTTTCCATCTAGATGGTCAAAACTACAGAAGGGTTGCCTTCTTAGATTCACTTTTCTAGAGAAGGGCAGGCTGCCCCTGTGGAGTTATGGAAAAACAATTCATATCTGTATAGAACTTTACTCATAAATTCTGATATTTCATTTGCTGTGCTTATAAATTATGTGAAAGTGGTGTTATTCCCCTCTACTTGTAAGAAAATTAAGACCAGAGGTGACATGATTTAAAAACAGAGTGCTGAGTGGTGGCTCCTCAATTTGGATCCAGGTCTTTCACCTCTAATTCCAGTGTACACTTCTGAATTCTAAGAAATGGACCATATTTATTTTTTAAGTATTTCTCAACATCTTAGGGATTTTAAAAAGGAGTAACCAGGAGCAGAAGGAAGTAATCCTCAAATTCTCCATGATGACTCTGGCTCTACCCACTCAGTGATCATGCTCTGTGTCCACTTGGCCTCTATTACCAAGAAGGTACCCTGAGAAATAATGGGGTATGACTGTTAATAGGTATGGGGTTTCTTTTTGGGGTTATTAAAATATTTTGGAATTAGGTAGGGGTGATGGTTGCACAACCTAGTGATTATAATAAAAGCCACTGAATTGTAAACATTAAAAGGGCAAATTTTATGTTATCTGAATTATATATCAGTAAGAAAAAGAAATGGAGACTTCAACAACAAGTGGAACTAAGTAGATCAACAAAGAAATAGGAGACTTGAAAACACTATAACCCAACTAGACCTAATAGGTATTTATAGAACAATTTACCCATAAATATTAGAATTCATATTCTTCTCAAAGACACATGGAGCATTCTCCAGGACAGACAATATGCTAGGTCAAAAAACAGCACTCAATATATTTAAAATGATTTAATCATGCATGTATGTTTTATGACCACAATGAAATGAAATTAGAAATCAATAACAAAATGAAATTTGAAAAATTCACAAAATGTGGATAATAAGTGTCCAATCCCAAATGGATCAAAGAAGAAATCACAAGGTAAATTAGAAATACTTTGAGATAAATAAGAACAAAAACTCAACAAATCAAAACATATAGGATGCAGCTGAAGTAGTACTTAGAGGGAAATTTATAGCTATGAATGCCTATATTAAAAAATCCCAAAATAATTACCTAACCTTACAGCATAAGACACTGGAAAAGTTAGAGCAAACCAAACCTAAAGCAAGCACAATGGAGCAAGGAAGTAGTAAAGATTAGAGCACAAATTAATAAAAGAGAGAACAGAAAATAATAGAACTGAAATGAAACCATGGTTCATTTCAAAATTGACAAACCTTTAACTAGACTTAAGTGTTTTTGCACTGAGGGTCTTTTCCTAGATCCCTGAAATAAATGCTGCTCCAGACAGAGTCACTCTGTTTTATGAACGAAAGCTCAGACATATCCTAGTAACAGTGGGAAGTGGGATATTAGCTACCTCTGAGCTTATTCCTTACTGATGGGAACAGGAGAGAGTATCTTTTAGGTATGTTCTAAATCCAGGTCATACGACCTGAGAAAATGTACTCTGTTAAGAGGTCAAATTAAAATGCAGTGGTCCCCAGGGTCAAGTCCAGAATAGAAGGATAATATAGCAACAGAGTTACATCTTGATGGGTAAACAGGTCACAAAGTAGGCAGGAAAGTGGAGTTCAGGTGAGGCAGTCACATGACAGCCAGAGGCAGCTGCATTCCTTGATAATAAGTTTCTAGGGCTGTAGGTTGGTGAGAGGACATCCTGTGTTGCCAAAGATATGATGGGAAAACGATTTCCAAATCAAATAGCTGTGGACACAAATCCTGGCCCAGGCATTTGCCAGCAGATGACCTCGGGCAGATTATTTTCTAAAAGACAGACGACAATTCTTGTCTACCACAGTTGTGATGATGAAATGGGATCAAATATAAAGTGCCTTTTATAGCATTTGGTACCAAGAAGATGTGTGATAGATGATAGATAACAGTGCTACTTTTTTAGCAATACATCATCATTGTATTATTACAGTAGTGTCAAGAAAATGAAAGTTATGGCCAGTTCTATCAGAAATTCCTTTTCACAAGGAACACCACAGAAGAGATGTGATTTCCTGGCTGACAAGAGCTCAGTGCACAGTTGTCAGCATTGTCCATTACGCAGAGATCTCCCCCACAGCCCAGGTATTTGCCAACATGAAATCCACTTGAACCGTCAGGTTTTTAAACTGATTCTTCATGTGAAGTAGAGACTTTAGCAGCACAAAGGAGTGAGCCCAGAGCATCATTCTACTCAGGCATACACTTTGAGAATGAAATTTTAATTCTAGAATTCTATATTTCAACCAGTTTTCCTTTATGCCAGCAAATTGCTCTTCAGTATGGCCGTGGTCAGGTTTTGCCTGTTAGTATTATGTTTCCTCCTAAATTTAGGAACATACTTGAAAGGTATGGTACGCATGCCCGGTACTTGCTTTATGTTAGATAAAAATGGAGTAGTTATGTATTTATATTAAGGGTAGTTACTTACAGGAGCTATCATCACTCCTTTTTGTATGTTTAGAAACATAGGCTTAGGTATCTTGCCCAAGGCTATATAGTGGAAGTCAAGCCTGTTTGATTCCAAGGCCCATTCTATTCCTCCTCCACCACCTCTACTGCCTTATATCTGCATCTGGAAATAAGACTTCTAGGCAAAAAGCCAGACTTCCAAGCAGGGTATATTTAGTAAAATGAGCACAATCAAAAAATCATTCATAAACAGCACTGATGGGGAGTGATCATGCCTAGGAAGAGTGGAACCATGTGCACAGAAGAAATATATCTCCATATTGCATCTCTCAGTTTAACTCTTTCTCATCTATTCACTCATTTATTCATTTATGCACTCATTCATTCAATTATTAAGCATCTGCTGTATGCTGGACTTACTCTGTGCTTTGTAGGGCCCCAGCAGTGAGTCATACAGATGACTAAATGCAATTGTGCTCTGTTTGTGAAGCCTTCCTTTATCTCTGTGATGAAAAAGGAATGCCTTGCTCTTCTGAAGCACCAATCACTTTTACTCAACATTACCTGTGTGATACCCAATGCTCTTGGCGATGGTGCATTGGAAAGAGCATGGATCCTCCTGCCATACTTCCAGGCTGCTCTGCTTTCAGAAGCCTTCCCTGTCCACACTCCTAAACACAGCCCTCATTTAGCTGACCATTTCCCAAAGTCCTGCAGCCCTAATACCTGACCCTTCCTTGAAACCTGGACACACACTGTCTGTACTCAAAGGCTGGGTGCATAGTCATTAAACATTGTGGGTTTTGTACTGGGTTCAGGTTCTACTTAGACACTTAGTAGCCATGGCAAGCACTTTAATTCCTTATAATCTCAATTTTCTTCTTTGTACAATGGGGATAATGTCAGTACCTACCTCATACTGTTGTTGCCCTAATCAAATGTTACTATCATCAGTTTCCTAAAACTGTAACACCCATACTTTCGTCTTCTCCGGGAGTCTTCACTAACTCCTTTTTGCTCATATAATCCTATCCAATCTAAATCTGGTGTTCAAGAACCCTCTTGCCCCATATTACCCTTCTTACTTTTCCTAAGCTCTCAGTCCTCAGACCCAGTGGACTAATTACTGCTCCCCAAACATCCTGAGCTCTCCTTTTCCTCTCTCTTTGCTCAGCCTCCCCTTCCCTTTGCTCTGCACTGCCCACCTTAGCAATCGTCTAAGATGCAACCCGAGTGCAACTGCTTCCATGTAGCTTTCCCAGGTGTTTCCATCAAAGTCAACTCTCATTTCCGATGCTTAGCACCACTGTAATTCCATCTGCCTTTAATTGGAACTCTTGGGTAGATATTTGCACATCCTATTTGATAGTGAGCTTCTTAAGGCCAGGGAACATGTTTATTAATATTTGTTGAATAAAACAAAATTAAATTCACCTTTTATCTATCTTAATTTGAAAGATATCTTCCAACCCAGTAAAAATAAACACTTGGTTTAGGGTTAATTCTTCAATTCTGTTTATGTAATCTATTTTCTCTATGATTCCTAGAATAATGGATCCAGGTATGACGTAGGATTTTCTGAATCATTTATTCTTGCGTCTTTATAGTCTCCCTAACCATGTAACTATTTTTGCGTCAGGTGGACAGACATTTGAGGAAAAGTTTAGTTTGGATGCCAAACTTGAGACTTGCTTCTTGAGTCAGACAGAGACACATGGCTGGAATACTGTTGTAAATAGTTTCAAGAATCAGCACCGATGGCAGGGCACAGGTAAACATCTGAATTATTCATCGCCACACACTGGAAGGAGCAAAGATGTCAGAGAAGATCAGGAAAGTGGAAGAATTGTGTAGTACGGCCTGGGGCTCCCACTCAGTTTGTCTATCAAGGGCAGACTGATAGGCAGCAATCCTAATATAAAAGAGATTCTAAGGAAAGTGGCAATTAGGGGCATGTGAAGACAGGTCTGCACATCCAAAAGAGATGGTGGGGATTTATCGATGCTTCAGCAATTCCATCCTGAGAGCAATGATGGAGCGCCCATGCATGCCACAGGGAGTGTGTGTGTGAGTGAGGTGCAGTGTAGCGGGTGCTGGGAAGCTCTGAATCCAAGTTGGGGTTAATCAACTTTAGGACCAGGAAAATGAAGGCTACTCTAGCCAGGAAGCTAGGATACAAGGAAAAGCTAGTTTGGACCGAAGGAAACCAGGTCTTCCATCAAGAGTGGAACAATCAGGTAAAAGTAGCTATGCTGTGGTTAGATGTGCTCAGCTTCCCTAATTAACCAGGTTTCTTTTCAGCAGCAGAGGAGAAATGTAAGGCTACAACTTAATTACAAGATGATATCAATTGACATTCTTTCCTATCTTATCAGACACACAGTTAAACCCAAAATGAAAATGAAAGATGTCAAACACTGCTTATTTTAAGCTCACCTAGTCATCACCAGTTGGGGCTAGCCATCTTCCTGAAGGACACCAGAACTAACCCAACCGTCACAGCCCCTGCAATATGCTCACTTCCCCCCCCACCCCAACATGGGGCTAAACAAGGAAAATGAAATTGCCTTTTGAAAGATGCTGCTCCCTAGAGAAAAGTGCACCTCTTTCTACAAGCCAATGAAAGGGGTGAATCCTAAGAGAATCACTCCAAATGATGTGGGAGCCTGAGATGGGTGCTATCATTTCATGCCCTTCCTTGCCTGTTCTCTCTGCTGGTGAACTTGCCTGTCACCTGTTGTGCAGCCTGAATAGCCAAAAAGAGACTTAGCAAAGAGACCACAGACTGAGAAAGGGGCTGAAGCAAAGCAGCAAGCATTATCATTCTTTGTCTTGGAGAGAATATATAAATTCCCTATGAGCTTAGTGAAGACTGTGGAAAATCACTGGGGTTGAACTGTCTGTCACTCATAAGCCCATCCAAGGTGGTCACCTGCTGAGAGAGGGGCCTCAGGCAGCAAGGGCCCTCTCTGAGGAGACAGACCAGGACAGGATCTTCAAAAGGGGTGCAGTAGGAAGGGCCTTTGAAAAGCTCACTCATATGCCCCAAAAGAAATTCAGCCAAGCACATCCACAGCCATTTGCATGAGAAGCAGCAACTACCAAGAGAGAAAGGGTTATAATGTATCCAGTCAAGTAAGAGAAAGACACTGGCCCTTTTCCTGTCCCTTCATAGGTCTTTCTCCTCTGCGACATCTGAGAAACTATTGCCTAGAAGAGGCAGAGGGATCACAACCTGTCTGTAAGGGAGGCCAACGTCCTCACTGCTGTCTCCACCTCACTCCACACACCAAGCCAGAGTTCTCTCCCATACTGGAAAAGGAGAAAAGGAGATCTTGGATAGAGATGAAAATTATAATTTTTAAATTAAATCTGTGTATCAAAATAAGACTCCTCTAATAACTTTAAGCCACCAAAGAGTCAAGGATCAAACCAAGATGTCACCTTAAGAAAAATACTACCCATCAGTAAAGGAGAGTGACACAGCACAGTTGGGACGTAGTTTTTGGGAAAAAAGAAATAAAGCCATTTAATGTTCATAGCCAATGAGCTGAGACACACCAAAAACATGTATATCACTTTTCAAAACTAGTATAAAGTTAAATGGAAACTTTGGAAAAAGTGACACTGAATGGTGATTCACTTAGGTTGGATTCTTAGCAAATTTTACAGAAGAAAGGTTTATATAAGAAGAATTTTCTTGTTTCTAAATCCTGGTTATTAAAACAGCAAATAAACAATGGGAGAGGGAATTTGAGCTGGGGCTGTAGCTGAATGCTTCATCACATTTTCCATTAAAAATCACAATCTCTAGTCAATTTACTACCACAGAGAGAAACATTAGAGAAATGCTTAATGTTTCAGGCTTAACTGGAGCCAAAATTCAATGATTTCCCATTAATAATAATTTTACTCTCTGCCATCAGCTCAGAGCAATTTGTTGCCACTATTTCTCACTTTCTCTTTGCAGATGCTGCTGAGTCTGAATATACTGCCTAAATGCTGGGATTCTTAATTAAAAGTACCAGAAACTATAGTATCTACAAGGCAGTGTTTATATTAGATGGAGGCTCATGAATGTGGAAATTATTCCAATGGATAAGGCAAAGTTTGACTTTTAAAGAAGCAATGAATTAGCTTTTAGAAACCCCAAGGAGGACCAACAGGCAATCTCTATGTTGTGGTCAGTAAATCTAGATTTTTAATAAATCCAGGTATTCTTGTCTGCTCACCCAGCCCTTTTCACATTTGGAAAATGATTTTTTTCCCTTCTTCTTAAGAACCTTAGAAACCCCTCCAGATAGCACAAGGACAGGTTGAGGGGAGAAAAAAGGAGAAAGCAATGGGAACAGCCAGTGCCCTGTTCTAGAAAGTGGATGTTCTGGATCCCCCAAAGCAGAGGGGAGGCAGAGGAAATCATAAAGCTAAGCTTTAGAGCCAGAGATCTTAGGTTGAGCTATGAGGTGCTCCTGTTACTAAAGCCGTTACAGTGACAATGCATGGAACTTGTTTTGAGCACTTTGTGTGTGTGTGCGGTCATGCATTTACACACACATACACAGAGACAGTTATACACATAGATGTGCACCTAGCACACAGTGTCGGTGTAGTACTGTCATTACAAACAACAGGCGCCTATTCTCCTTTTTTTAGTAAGAGATGGTCTTTGTAATCAGGAAAAGGTTGAAATACTCAGTACAAAGAATCAGTTGAGACAGGAGAACGGGAGTTACACTATCCTCCCTTGCCCTGTTGTGTTATTTGGTGATGCCAAACGATGTTGCAATGTGAGCAGTCAATATCTACCTTTGTTTCTAGCTGACTTTCCTGCATCTTCCTTGATTTTAGTGACTGGATGAGCAATTGCTATTACGTGCCTGGACTGACTGATGAGTAAGGCAGCCTTGCATGTCTATGGAAACCATAACAACAACATAATCAGTCCAGGAATTATAGATTTCTCTGTCATCAGACATGGTAGCTCCTACCTCTGAGTTTCCTCTTCTAGCTGCCTTACGGAGACCACGTACTGGATCTTTGATAACTATCAACCGAGGTAGAAAGAGAGGAGTAGTAGCCAAGACCTCTATTCTCCAATGTGAACAGTAGTCCTTTTGTAAAAAGTGTCCTTTAGATAAATATCATATTTCTCCTCTTGTTTAAAAGAGAGGCATTTGCATTTCAGTTGTACTTTTGGAAAACCCATAAATAGGGAAAATGGACTTAAGAAGAAAGGAATAATTTTATTGAAATGTGAAGAAAAGCAACAACTCCAAATGAAAGTCCACGCTAGAGAGACACATCTAGAGGTCTAGAGTGGAGTACAGGTATCTGGACATATCGGTCTGGGTGAAATGGTTGGGGCAGGAGAGGTGACAAGGCTAACTCACTGAGTTGAGAGGGTTTAAAAAGGCAGAGCAGTCAGCACAGTGCCTGGGGTACGGTGCACCTCAAAAACTACTGGCTGTCCCTGTTAACAACACAGCAGGATTCTGGTTCCAGTCCCTGCGGATGGTCCTTCCTTCCTGCATTCTCCCTGGGGTCTGGCTTTCTGGCAGTAACTTTATTCCTGTTATCCTTGGCTTCTGACCTTCCTGTCTTCACAGTCCTATGCTCCTCCCTCGCTGTTGATCCAGCGTCCCTCTCCGCCTCCCGGCTTACTTCCCTTGGCCCCACTTTCTTCCCTTCCCAGTTTAGGAAAAGGTAGAGTTCAAGGAAGAGAAAATTCCCAATCTGAGAATTTCTAGGCACACCTAGGACTCCTCTCAAGGAGGTGCCACCAGGAGATGATGCCCACGTTTGGCTCTCTTCCCTGCACTGTTCATGTTTTCCAGGAAGCTAGGGCTGCCAGGCTGCAGGGTCAACTGACTTTATTATGAGGCCTCGGTGCAAAAGAATTCCTTGTCAGCAGATGAGTTTAAGAAAATAATTTCTCCTATCCCTACCCAGACTGATATCAAACTTCTTACATTTCAAATCCTGGAGCTCTTAAGAGATAATTGATCTCAAAACTTTGTGAGAAGCTTAGATATGTATACATATCTGGATCTTTATTTGGCAAACTTTGAAGTACTTGTTATTCCTCAAAGATTCCTTAAACTTTCTGCTTTATCTTCCCTGAAGATCTCATTTTACGTTCAGATTTATTCCACCTAACAAAATGCATTGGAGACAACCTCATGTACATTTTAATGAGGCTGACATTGTTCTGGAGGATGAAAACTGGTTTGATTGGTGGCTGTTAAGGTGCAGAGTTTTCTAAATAAAAATTGAGAAGTGAACTCCAGAAGCTAATCACACGAATGTGGTTTCTCTCAAAGACTGTTGTTTACTTATATTTCTATAAAACTCTGAATTCCTAATTTGATTTTAATTAACCAGAATAACCCAGATTGGAGGCGGGGGGTGGGGGAGGTGTCACATTTTCACCCTAAAGTGACCAAATCTCCAGAGTGGCAGATTATGTGGTCTCAATTTCATTGTTGATTCTTGTCCTTAAACAGAAAACTCTGTTAGGGCAGGGACAGCTTTGGATCTACTACTCATTATATCTCTTGCACCTTGCACTGTGCCTTGATATAGGAGGTGGTGAATAAATATATGATGAATTAAATAACCTTTGATGGAATAAATGTTATATTTTACATATACTCTTGAAGTATTCATTTTGGTACGTTTGAGTATAATTTTTTCACTTATTCTTAAAATTGAACACCATTTTATCTTCCTTTTCTTTCCTTAGTACCTTTGTGTTTTAATGAAAATTATTCTGGTTAGTATAAAGGTATGGTGGAAAGAGCATTAAACATAAACTCAGCAGAGCTGAGCCCTTGTCCTGCTCTACTAACAATTAACTATATATTTGCTAAAAAGATCACCTTCAGATCTCATACTGACAATGAACAATGGTAGAAAGTTCAGAATAAACTGCCCAAATTCTTTCTGGTGTATAGATAGAATGTATTTCTTCAGCTTTTCTCTCTGCTTAAGTTTATGCAATGTCTACATATTTTTTTTAATATAGAGGCAAAGTGTTCACTTCAAATAATGAGGTCTGTAATCACAACCTTAGTTATATTTTAGGTGTTCTGGTAGATACAGAAGAGTATAAAAGGAAAGTAATGAGTTTCATTCATTCTTGATGCATTCAAAGCTCCAATGTGTTGCCACTAGTATTCTTGTTCTAATCCCATTGTTCATTTATTCAGCAAATACGACTGAGCATTCATTCATTAGGTACAGGCACTGTGTGCTAGGTTCTAGGAAACCATTGTGAACAAAATGAGTTGGTCCCTGACCCATGAAGGTTATCATTTCTTTATTTTCCCTTTTTTGAAGTTTCCCAAAGAACACCTGATGTCCACTAGGAGAGATGTATAGAGGAATATAAATAAGAAGCATGATGGACACATAATCATTTACAGGAGAAATGTCGTAAGTGAACGCAATCCAGCAATGGGAGGGTTTGGGGAAGCAGAGTCAACATGGAGTTCAAATTAGGACATGTTTGTAAATTGCTACTTACTTTTTCTTTTAAAAGTTTTGTTTTAATTTATATTGTTTTCTTTTGTTATATTAATAGTTTCTAATATATTCATGATTCTTTTAAAATTTTCTCTCTTTAATTCATTAAGAATTTATATTAGTCAGTGGTGTCCCATGAAGCTAGATTAATTAAAATCCTAATTCTTACTCAGTTAGCTACAATAATTTGGTAAATCTTTCTGTTTCTCATTGATTTGTGATACTACCTTAATTTAATAGAAAGTTTTAGTTGAGGAAATGATCTGCTGCTAGAATATTATTTATCCTCCTCCATCACATCCATAAATTAATCCTATAATGTAATCATTTCAACTTTTTGACTACACGTTAATATATTTTAAGATAATTTATTATGTCTTTCAAAATATTATAGATGAATTTTACAACTTTTTAGATGACTAGTAAGAAAAATACTATTGGCATTTTGGTTGGGCTTGATATACTAACGATGGAGAGTTGATACCTTTATGGTATTTAACTTTCTTTTAGGAAGTACATCTGTTCATTTATTCAAGTCTTCTTTTATAACTTCCAATTGTAATTTGTACTTTATTTAGGTCATGCTTTATGCTCAGTAGGTTTACTTGTGAATATTTTCTCTTTTTATTACAAAGAGATAATAGAAAGCAACAGTTAAAACATATTAGACAGCTTGATAGGAAATATAGTTTTATAAATGTTTCAATTAGAGAAACTCAAAATATTTAGTTTTTCAAGGAATATATTGAATGTTTTAAAAATATAAGCCCAATTTATTTAGTCCTAAATCATCCATTTAACATTTTGGCAGTTCTACTTATTACAGATTTATTATTTTCTTAGGTATAGTCTAGGCAAGAAAAAAAATCGCTTGTAATTTTAAGATGTATTAGTAAATAACATTGTAGAAATGGCACTATTTCAATGGTCTGTGCCTTTTCACACTGGAAGTCTATTTTATTATGCCTCAGCTGATGTTAATTAAACAACCTCAATTAATGGGAGGAGAATAACTAAGGAACAAGGTGTTTTTAAATGGCTAGCTAATAATGAAAGCTCCTAATCATGGGAGCTTACTACATACTGGGATGGGCACTTCACACACATTATGCCTTTTAATTCTCACAATACGCTAGTGAAATAAATGTTAAAGCCTCATTTTTTCATATGAGCACCTGCCTGAATCTTGTAGCCAGACTTGCCCCGCAGCCCCAAAGCCTGTGCTCGTATCCACTGTAGACACTGCTTCCCTTCAAATAGAAAACTGATCAAACAGCCAGAAAAGCCTGATGCATGTGCAAAGACATTAGAAGATACTTTTAGAATTTGATCTTAGCATAAAGAAGGTGCTCTCAGTTTTTTCTAGACAAGGGATGCAAAGAAAATCAATAGCTTTTTTACCTCATTTATACCATATTTCAAAAAGAAGTGCAAAAAAATTATCAGAAAATAAAATCTGTCGCCTTCCCACAGCCCTCACCACAGACACACACACTCACATTCACACACACACACTCATATGCACACTCACACATACACACACATTGCATATCAATTTTATAAAGGATCTGGTTACTCCTCCAAAGTTGAAATAATACATTTTTTTACTTGTATTATTTTAGTTAAAATTAAAATGATATTTTAGCTCTCAGCTTTCTGAAACCAACAGACTGAGTTGATTATTAAGAATGTTTCTTTAAAACAATGCTTTTTAAAATTTTATTTTATTTTTAGTTGACAAATAACTGCCAATGTATCAGCATAGCTGAGTGGTCTAGGTGACAAGCAATAGTGAAAATTTTTTTTTTGAAGAACTGAGAAGAATTTAAGGCCTTTTAAAAAGACCATGAATGCAATTTACATAAGTATTCAGCTAAGACACACCAAAGGGTTCTTAGTTTTGGGAAAACAATACTTCTCATCCACTTGAGTGAATGCTGCACTAGAGTAATCACACTTTTACAGAACAATGGAAGTACATTTGTGTATTTACTCACCAGTATAAAACAAAGATACTGCGTTTGACTGTGGCTACCTCTAGCTTTCCCTACTCAACTTGTATTTCAGAAAAACAGTTTTGAGACTCCATGCTTGTATTGTGGAACTTACTGTATGGTGTTGTAGTCACCTGTCCACTATGGATAACACTGAGAACACAAATGTGTGTGTTTCTGTCTGCAGCGCTAGCACCCAGCAGAGGTCCTCGTTCATAATAGATGTAAATAAATGTTTTATATATAGCTACATAAAATAAATATAAATAGGTAAAATAGCTATTCAGCTGAAAAAAATTTCATTTACTAAATCGATTTTAATATGTTCAGTAATATTTTTCCAGAATATTGTAGGGACTCAAAAATTGCTAAGTGTTAGAATGCTGAGCTCTTAAAAGGATAGTATGAAACTGAATAACTTGGTTAATTATTAATATTTTCATATGAAATAAGTCAGTCACTAATTTATCACTAATTTATCCCTTGCAATGAAAAGTATTTTGAGATTTTCCCTTCAGGAAACATTGAGGGATTTCCCAATGGAAGTGAGAATTTGTTCCAAGGAGTGGTCTTTTTTTTTTTTTTTTTTTTTTGTGACAAAATATCACTATGTTGCCTGAGCTAGAGTGCCGTGGGTAGCATCAACCTCACTCACAGCAACCTCAAACTTGTGGGCTCACATGATCCTCCTGCCTCAGCCTCCCGAGTAGTTGGGACTACAGGCATGCATTAACATGCCCAGCTAATTTTTTTTTCTATTTTTAGTTGTCCAGCTAATTTTTCCTATTTTTAGTAGAGATGGGGTCTCACTCATGCTCAGACTGGTCTCCAACTCCTGACCTCAACTGATCCTCCCGCCTTAGCCTCCTAGAGTGTTAGAATTATAGGTATGAGTACCTGGCCCGGCCTCAAGGAGTGGTTTTGTTCTTTGACAACAGTAAAACAAACAGTAAACAACCTAAAATATATAAGCACCTATTTCAGAAGGGAATATGTGTTTGAAATATTAAGTTATTAAATGAGATGTTAAATACATATATACATAGCATGTACATATATTTTAAATATATATACACATATATATATGTAAATACTTACACGCAAACACACACTGGCTTCTTCTTTAAAAAGAGTACTATTTTGAATCAGAAAACTGCTTTGCTAGCTGGAATTGCTAGGCCAAGAATACCAACTTAAAATCAAATTGTAGTTTTACTTCATGCATCTTTTCTCTTTCCCCAAAACTCAACTTATCAAAGCAAAAAAAAAAAATAATAATAAGTCTCTTCCTTTTGACACTTTGCATTTCTTAAAAGAAAGATATATAGTTTATAAACTAGTACTTAAACGTATCACCATAAATTTATTAAGCAATGGCTAGGATAAAATAATGAATGCAAACTCATACACTGAATCAGTCGGTACAAATAAATCAGCAATATCTTAACTTCCTGTCTGCACGTCTTTGTTTTTAGGGCTGTAAATATTTCTGTGTTACTGGTAGTGAAGCTGAACATACTAACTAGTTTTTCTTCTTACTCTATTATAATTTATTCACATAGTGATTTCTGACAGTTTTCCTAAAGCACGAAAGCAGCACTATTTTCTAAACATAAATGTTGTTAAGGATTGTGGCTGAGACTAATATTTGTACCTCCTAGAGCCACTCTTCCCCCTTATTATTATTGTCATAACCCCGCGGGGGTGTCCCTTGTAGATGGGCAGTGATGCAGTAGTTCTCTTTTAGACAGAAGCAGGAATTGTTGGGTTGGGCTTCCAGAAAAGCTTCTTCAAAGAAAGGCTGACTCGGCAGGTTCGTGCCTCCTTCCCTCTGCTCTTTTCCTTCTTCCTGCCAATGACACACGTCACCTCTGAAGCAACTGTAGCTCTCTTAACTCACACTGTAGGGAAAATGCAAGGACAGTCACAGAGATATTTGGAGCATCCAAACCAATACAAACCACAGCTTGCCCCCACACTTTGTATTTTTGTGAGAGAAAAGGAGAACAAAAATGCCTTACCTCCATTTGCCAGGATATCTGCTGCTTACGGTGAGTGCAACTCCAAATTGTTAAAATTTACCTTCAGATAAAAATACTATATTTTCAGAAATCTGGAAAGAGAAGACTGAATTCTGGAACCCAACGATGAACAAAATAGTATATTTTGGTCTTATTATGGTAAAATTTTAGTAGAAATATTTTTATTACAAAAGTATTAGACCTTTTTTGGAAAATGAGTCCTCAGTATTGATTTATTTTTCATTTGCTACCAGACTTACCAATGGCTGAAAAATAGATATAGCTGAGGTAGCAACACTTCTGCCGAAACAAACTGTCCGTGAGGGCAGTGAATGTAAGGATGGGTGTGGCCCGCAGCATCTAGCAAGAGTGCTGAGACATACCCATATTTGTCCCTCTCCCTTTTCCCACTCCCTTAGAGTTTGCAGAGTGCTGGCTTTGCCCTTGCCACGCTGCCTGTAATAGTAGTAATTTATTTTTATAACTCTCTCTCACTGATCTGTGAGCTCACTGAAGACAGGAACAGTGCTTTATTGATTTGAATGCTCTGAATGCCCATCACAGTTTATACCCCATAAAGGTGCTCACTAAATGCATGCTGGATGAAGGGATGCATGAATTAGGATCATCAGCAGGACATATTGGTCCTCTGTGAGGGACTGAGCCCCTTCCAGCAGTGGGGAGGGGCTGAAATCACCCCTGTGCTTTGGAGTGCTTTCTGGCAGAGATGAGATCCACATGTGACCACGTGTAGCAGCTCTGTTGTTCTGGCCTGGGGTTGTGGGTCTGATCCCCGGGCACCACGGAGCCACTGAACTGAAAAGAGTGTTGCTGTGAACTGCAGCAGGGTGTAATTTGTCATGTCCTATCCAGGCCTTTCCTAAGCAAGTGCCATTGACCATGGAGACGCTTATTCAGAAGGCAGTGCGACATGGTGGAAAGGTCACAGGGCGGGCAGCCACAGGGACAGTGGCTTACCTCTAAGATATATTTTCTAACACTTAACCTTCCCGAGTCTCCATTTTCCTCTCTCCAAAATGGGGATTATGTCACCACATAGGGCTGATGTCAGGACCGAAGGAAGTGACATGTATAAAGCACCTGCCGGCCCCATCGCAGCCCTCAATGAAAGGTGATTGCAATGCTATGTGATGTAATATGTCATACTGATGTGACATGAAACATATTGTCGGCTTGTTTAGGGCAGTTTCTGGGTTGCATGATGAGGAAAGAGTGTACTTTAGGTTAGAATACCTCTGGAACTTGACTTCATTTGTAATATAAATTGACTAAGGAACTTCCCGTTCTCCGGGGCTACCTCTGTTGCTCAAATCAGCGCCTGCTTCTCCCAGGGGCTGGGTCCAAGAGCAGACTGACCAGGCGCCTCACATAAACACACTCTCCCTCTTCTAGGGCTTTGCACACCAAAGGGTACGGGGGGAAAAGCCAGCACTATTGTTTTCACAAGCCTTTTCCTTGCCAATGCCACTTTCTCTTCCTTCCTGTGCTATTTTAAGAGACAGTGAATCAAATTATTTGAGCAACACTAGGCTTTCATCCTGACATTCAAAAAGATTGATGTTCATATTATTTATGGACCAACTGTGTCTCTCTCCACCAGCAGCTCTTTTATTTTGTTTTTTCCTGCTGAAAACAGTTTTATTCATTTTAAAGTCACCTCCTCATCAAGTTTCCAGTTCTAACAGGTTTCTGGAGATGGAGAGCAAATTTTGGAAGCTGTAATAACCACTATTTATGTTTTCCATGACTTTTTCAGTTTAGATATAGTGACAGCACCATTTCACATCTCTGCTGTCATATAACCTGCTCTTAAAGCCACAAGGGTTAGACAAATGTGTTTGTAAACATCTAGCTATTTGTCTCTTTATCAGTTAAGAAATAAATACGCCTTCACAAGTCCCTTTGCAGTATAATGAGAACCCAAGGTCTCTGCAGCCTCCTTCTCTCCGCTGCCCTCCAGGCAGCACCTGCTGTTCTGAATCTTGCTGCCTTCTTTGGGTGTCGGTGGCCTCGCACAAGGCGTTGCACCTGCCTATAATGACCTCCATGTATCCATCCCTTGTTTTCTTCACTTCTCTTCCTCCCACTGGACTCATACGACTCTTCCTTTTTATTCACGCTCAAGCCGTGATTCGCAGTAATTCCCATGTCTGCTCTGATGGTCATTCCCAACCTTGACCCCCTTCATTCCAGCTGCACTTTCCGTCCACCCCACAGTTACAGAGTCCTGCATTTGCTGCACCTTGGAACTATTCAACGTGCAGCACAGTGCAGGAACCTACGCGAAGGTACAAAGAAATTGGACCTCTGGATTGCTTCATATTAGTGATTTTTCAGATGACTGAAAAATCTAAGATCTTATATTTAAACCTGCTGTTCTTTAGCTAGAATTTTTTTTTTCTTTCTGGTGCATTATTGATGAACCACCGAGTCACTGAGTTCTGTACCCTTACAAGATCTGCAGACTCCCGTTCGTGTTCCTCATCTTTCAGCTGCTTCATTTTCTTTCTTGCCTGTGTCGAGCTCATGCACTGCACAGTCTTTCCCTTCCGCCACCCTTGCTAACAGCCTCAGCTTTCCTCCTTATTCTTTGTCACAGTCACCTGAAAATCCAGAGGTCTAACTTCTTTGTACCTTAGCGTAGGTTCCTGCACTTCGCTGAGCCAAAGGGCACAGCTCTGGGATTTAATGCTATGTACGGTCAAGGTAATTGGCATCAGCTAGGAGCTCGGTAAACTTAACTGCTTCTACTTAGCCTCACCGTTTTTCACACAGTCTATTCCAAAATTTCCTACTCTTAATACGTTATTTCTTCTCCAAGATTATCAGCAAGTAACCACATCTCTTATTACACGCACACAGACACATGAAAAAATGAGACCTAGCAGAAACTTCTTCATCTTGTGGCCACAATGCATATGAATACAAATGTTCTGAATACAGTGAGAAGACGTCCCCTCTTTCGGGTTCACCTGGGGTGTGGGTTTCCTCCACCTCTTGCCTTTCCCTCTCTCCCACGCCCTGCCCCCCACACACACACTGTGTGGGTTATTCTCTTCCTTTACCGTAACTTCAGTTTCCCTGTCGTCTGGCTTTCTTACAGTATATTTAGCCATACTCGAATCTCTTTCATTTAAAAAATTATTAACCTCTACTCCTGGCCCCTTATTTCCCTTAGCTACCTACAGCCTTTTTCCTACTATTCACAGTTAAATTTATAAAAAGCATTCCAAACTAACATGACATATTTTCCTTCTATTCACTCTTTAAACTGCTGAAATTCTTCTGCCCCAGCACGATGCTGAAGGTCTTTCCATTGCTCCACCAAAGACCTCCTTCTTGCTCAAACTCATGGACACCTGCACCGCCTGTCTGTTTGGCTATTCTGCAGCTTAGGATAAGGAGAGGCAGTTTTTCCAACTTGGAGGACCTATAGAGGACATTTAACTTTTTCCCCTTCCCCTCCCTCCATGTCCAGGAACCAACTTCTGTCGAACCCATTCTGCTCTCTTCTCTCCAGCCTCCTGCTGCCCCATGCAGGCCGTGATTACCTGTGATCTGTACTTCATAGTTACTTTGCAGGTTTCTTTGACTTTAGTTTCAGTCCCCCCGCCCCCATGCACACACAATCTATTCTGCAAGCCATGGCTAGAGAATTTGCAATGCATCTCGTCATTCCTGCTGACAGCAGACAAGCCAAACACTTCGCTATCTTCCCATTGACCTCAGGACAAAATCTAAGGTTCTAAATATAAGTTACAAAGATCAAATCCCTGCTTTTGTATTCAGCTGTATTTCTCACCTCTCTCTTCACTCTCCCCCATGCCAGAGCTGTGCAGCTGTGCTCTGGGCTCAGTCATCCTGAATCATATGCCGGGTCTCTCTCCCTCCCCAGACCCTTTGCACATGCTCTTGTTCTTTCTGCCTGGAGTGTCCCTTCCCACGTCAACCTCCCTCCACTCTGCCACCTCCCAGACACCACACCTTGTTTCTTCACTTGGTTGATTTCTCCTTAGCTTTTAGGTCTCCATTTAGATGTAACTCTCTGAGTCCTAGAAAAAGATTATGTAACCTTCAACCTTTAATGACTATAGTATCCTATATTTACTTCCAGGATGGCTCGTCTCACATTCAGTTGTAAATGTGAATTACTAGATAGCAAATTCTTTGAGCTGGTTAGAGACCATGACTTGCTTCATTCTTTATTCCTGGAGCCTACCTTAGTGCTTGGACACAATAGGTCTATTAAATGTTTGTTGATTGAGTAACTATAAGTGCAAGGATGTAAATACTGTCCATTGGAGGCAAATACATTTGTTTGGTGTTTATAGCCTTTAACTATTTCCATGTGCATTATAGCATTTGATAATCACAACAGCATGTGACGTATGGAGAAGTTTTAAATTTTGATGTGGCCAATTTATCATTATTTAACTTTCCATTTTTCCAAACAAAATATTCTGGATGTATTTAAAATTCTGGACACAGGTACACTAAAAGCCCTGACTTTACCATTACACAATTCACCCATGTAACAAAAAACACTTGTGCCCCCTAAAGTTATTAACATTTTAAAGAAGAAATCATAAACACAAATAAATAAATGGTTATTTTTGCACTTCCCCTGCCAGAAGCACAAAGATATTTTTCTCTGCTCCTCATGCTGAGAAACTGGTAGGGCTCCTGTTGGTAAAACTCATGAAAGGGTGGCGCCCACTTAAGACTGGCTCCTTGGAACTTCGTTCTCTCAAGGTAATCCATGCTCAGCTTCCAGCAGTTGACCAGTGACCCTGGGAGTGTTCCCACCAGGACTGGCTGCTCTTCCTGGTAACAGAGGCAGCATCTTCTTTGCTTGATAAGCTGTGATTCTCTCTATTGAGGGAGTTCAGGAAATGCCACACCCAAACACGCTGCTTTGGACTTCAAACGGAAGGCTCTTGGGGAACAGCAAATGTGGGAAGGGCCTTTTTTTTTTAATTTCAGAATATTATGGGGGTACAAACATTTTGGTTACGTGGATTGCTTTTGTACAGTTTGAGTCAAAGTTATAAGTGTGTCCATCACCCAGATAGTGTGCATTGTACCCATTAGATATGAATTTACCAATTCCACACCCCCCACCTGCTTGCTTTCCATTGAGTTTTACTGCCATACGTACACTTGAGTGCTGTCTGCCTGTAAAAGGGACTCAGTTGTCATGAATCCCCTTCCCAGGAATCTCAACAACCAGGGAAGATTGAGACTGAGGGTATACACCACACCCAGACATTGCTGTAGGATATCACCTATTCTTCTGGGGGCTCATTCATCTTTCCCAAGGATCATTTATTCTCCCCTAAATTGCCTACATTCTCTCTCCCTGCTCCCCTATGAAGAGGGCAGTATAAGCTTCTAGATCTTACTGGGTTTGGGGGTATTCACTTTTCCTTTGTGTGATGCTCCTGTGCATGTAATAAACTTATATACCTTTTCTCCTATTAATCTTCCCACTGTCAATTTTTTCATAGACTCAGTTATCAAACCCTCAGAGGGTAGAGGAAAAGTCTTCCCTTCCCTACAGCGTCTAGCTGTCTCTCCAGTTTTCAAGGCAGCAGTTTGCCCTGTGACTTCATTTCTCTGATGGATATAAGAAGAGTTGTTGATTTTTAGTTTGTTCCAATTTTTTTTCTTATTGTGACAATGGGAGCGATGACTTCCAGGTTCTTTACACATCAGACCAAAACCGAACATCTGGGTTTGTTTTCATCAGATGCTTCTTGGCATGGGTAGTAATTTTTAATCATATGCCAGATATTTTCAATGATACATTCGAAAGAATATAGATTATGCTATTAATGTTTTGATACTGTTGGACTTTGTGCTAATGTAAAATTCTATGTACTCTCCAAAATGATCAATTTAGTATTAGGTGAAAGAAAACCTTATTAAAAAAGTAAAACAAAACATGGTTGTGTCCCTCATCCCCAAGGTGATTTTGGGGTGCAGTTGGATGCAGTAAGGAGGAAGTGAGCCCGTTTCAGCTCCACTTGACATGAGTGCATTCCTGATGGCCTCCACTGGGATGTCTCATGCTGTTTGGTCCTTGGGTGGTAGCCTCTGTTATTGCTGATGCAACTTGTAAATCTGGTCTCGAGTATGTGCCACAATAGACTGCTGATGCCCACTCCCTGTTGTGATTTCTGGTTATGTTGTCCACATTCTGTGCCCTCCCGGTCCCCTTGTCATCTGTCAGTCTCTTGGTTCTTTTGACATTCTTGGGTCTTCCACTGTGTTGTACAAGTTCTGCATCTTTTTGGGTCCCCGTTTAGGCAATAAGCTTTATTTTGGAGCTGCCATTTCTATCCTACTCACTAATCAGTTTCTCTACTCTCAATAAAAGAAGGATTTTGTATATGAAAATTTTCACGATGAACTTTTTTCTTGAAATAAGCCTAAGAGCCTATCTTTGAATTAAAAAGAAAAGTAACACTAACTCTTTTATTCTCAGCAGAGTTTTTTCCCTCCCTCTGGTGGCATGGAAATCACAGGTTCAATAAACAGAGATCAACAGACAATTTGAATAATCATAGGTAAAAATATATGCGATGATATATTTAAATACTATCCCAGTATATTATACAAGAAAATACTGATTCAAATATGGAAGAAACAGAATCATGTTATGGATTTTTATCAATTGATGTAATGAAGAAAAAAAGAAGCCATTTGACATTGAGGCCTGAAATACTCTTCTTTGAGTGGCAAGAGTTTAGAGATAGGCTTATATTTTCTCTAGGAATCAATCGCACTACTGAATGTGTAGTGCGTAATGCTGAAAAAGATAACAATATTTCAAATTATTTTCCTTGGTTTTCAATTTTATTAACCTCCTAGAGATAATGCTTGAATGTCTTAATCATAGTTATGAAGCAGAATTTAAGTGTTATAAATTTAAGAATGTGAAAATAATATTAGAGCTGACAACAGTCAGTAAGTGAGACGTGTTGGGGAAGGAGTACAGAGCATTCTTTGCCTCATTTTATGGAGTGGTGAAGTATCAGATGCAATCTAACAGTTAATGAGAGAATGGATGAAGAGATATAGATTTAAGTGTGCTTAAACCGTGATACAATAACTAGAAGATTTACATGAACAGCACAAACAAAAAAATGGATAGAGAAGGAACAAAATTAAAAAAAAAACTAATATTTTCATATTTTAAAAAGGGAGCCAATTTCAAAATAGTGTTTATGCTTAAGAAATTGAGCTATAAGTATATACTTTGGAATTGTGAGGAAAACTATCAAAATTATTAAAAGACACAAACGGTTGCAAGGGAAATTAAATGATGAATGGGACTGGAAGTACAAGAAAATGGGGGGACTATTTCAAATTTTCTTTTACTCTTCTATATGGATTCATTTTTTTTTTGCTATATGGTATATTGATTTTATTACATTTAAATATTTAAAAATTCCATTTTCCAAAATATTTTTATGCCATTCCCGATAGCAGTTTTGCCATTTTTTTTATTTTTATGGTAACACTTTATAGATAAATTTTCTTCAGAATAATTTTGAACATCTGCATGTTTATCTCTGCAAGAACATAATCCCTACCAGATGTTTCTTGCTGGCTCCGGGCCCAGAGATATTAATGGAATTATAATGGAGAAGGTCTTGAGCAAACGCATTTGTCAGTCTGATTGTGCTTTCCATCTTAAATTGTACTAAAGGCAGCGATGTGGTGGCAGCAAGTGAAACTGCTGTGGAGCCTCAGCAATTTCTCTGAACATCTGGCTGATTCTGTTCTCTTCTGTTCCCTGCTTCAAAAGCCAAGTTTGTCCTTTTTATATCATATTATATAACACAAGATTAAGATTAGTTTTGCAGAGAATTTTAAAACTCTTTATCTTCATATATATTTGCATGTTAACGATCCCTTGGGCTTTTGTAAGACCAACATTTTCTTTATTCCTATCTACTTGTACCTTTATTTTTCATCTTTTCCCTACCTTGTTGAGTCAGGGTCTCACTTTTCTACCCAAACTGGAGTGTAGTGATGTGATCATAGCTCACTGCAGCCTTGAACTCCTAGCCTCAAGCAATCGTCCCACCTTAGCCTCCTGAGTATCTGAGACTACAGGCACACTCCACCACTCCAGGCTAATGTTTTAATTTTTTATAGAGATGGGGTCTCATTTTGTTGTCCCCAGGCTGGTCTCAAACTCCTAGCTTCAAGGGATCCTTCCACGTCAGCCTACCTTAGTGCTGGGATTATAGGTGTGAGCCACCATGCCTGGCTTAATTCTAAATTCTCTTAATCTGCTCTCTAAATTTTTGTATAGTCTGTTGTTTATATAGTGATTTATTAAGACAATACACCTGCACTCAACTGATAGTCTAGGCTTCCTGCAAGCTCCTAAAATGCCTCTGCGAGGTGGCTGAATGAGTTCCCATGAGGTTAGGCCCCAAACCACAGGCTTTCACAGCAGAAATACGTGTTATTATGTTATTCTTATTATTCAATTCTGATATAGAGAGAAATAACCAAAATAATTTGACACGAGATATCTGTGCTTTTTCCTTATGGTTCTGTCCCTTCCCAATAGATTATAAACTCTTTAAGAACAAGGGGTAGATTCTGACTCTGCTTTGGAATTCTTTAATTTCCTTGGACACAGTACAATTTCCGGAAACGTTGAATTCCTTTGTTTTAATGAAAATTCTCATCAATTTCTAGATTGATTTGATTAGTGTGCATACAAATTCACATTGTTTTCATTTTCTTGAGAAAATTATGGATTTGCAGCTTCCACTTAGGACATAGAAGGTCAGAAAGAATGTTATTCCCACCATAATGGCAAGGAAAATTCAGTTAATACAAAACATTTTAATTTTTATTGACTTCAAAGAGATGAAGTTACAAAGCGAGCAACTAGCCAAAATCTGAGGAAAAGCAGGCACATCCAAAGAGAGAAGGACACAAGAGTTAACTAACCTATGCAAAGCAGGGAAGGAAGACAGGGCCTCCACTTAAGTGAGAAAGAAAAATTTAGCTAAGATATTTAACGAATTGTTAAAATTTGAGCAAGGGATAGTGTAAGGCCCCTAATGCCTTCGACAAAAATAGAATGTGCAATCACTCATAGGTTCTTTTTCATGGATTCCTACCAGGAAATCATGAAGAATGGAGATGAAGGGCAAGAGATCAAAGAAGTATACCTTGTAGTGTAGGCCTAAGGGACACAAGAATTGTTACTGATGGCCAAGCAGAACAAGAGATGTTAACATGTTCAGGTATAAACGCTATTTGCCTCAATCTCTACTGTCTGGCTTTCCAACAGCAACAACTATATACATACACACACACACACACACACATATACATATATATATATATCTCACATAAAAATATATATATCACATAAAAAACAATATATATATATATATATATATATATCACATAAAAAATAAGGAGGAAAAAGCCTGACCCTACTGTCAAGAGGCAAAAAGAAACCCAAAGATGAAGAAGAGATTGGAAATATAAGACAGAAAATTTAAAATTTCTATAATTCCACAAGATTTCCTGGTAGGAAATGTGTATTTCTCTAAAACCAGAGCTCAACATACATGAATCAAGAGTTAAAAGAACTAAAAGGAGAAATAGAAAAATCCAAAGTTAAACTGGAGATGTGGACACTTCTCTCTCGATAAACCAAATAGAAAAAAGTTTAGTAATGATATGGGACAACAAAATGGCATTATCAGCAAGATGATCTAATTGGCATTTATAGAACACTACACTCAACATCAGCAGAATACATATTCTTGTCAATTTCACATTAAACATTTACCAAAATACATCATAAGACAAATTTTAACAAATAGAATTGAAATCACACAAAGTATTTCTTTGACCATATAGATTAAAGGATAAATTACTCACATGGGATATCTGCAAATTCCTTGAATATCTTAAATTTCTAAAAATATAATTCTAAATATCCTATAGATCAAGAAAGAAATGACAAGTTATAATATAAAATATTTAGAGGTGAATAAAAATATAAACATCAAAATTTCTGTGGCTCGGCTAATGCAGTGCTTAGGGAAAAACATGAGCATTAAATCTTTATATTAGAAAAGAAAAAAATAGCTGAAGTTCCACAGTAAGAAATGAAAAAAATACAAGGACATTAGATTCAAAGCAAGGAGAAAAAAAGAACATTAAGAGCAAAATTCATTGCAAATGAAAACAAGAAAACAATAGAGAGAACCAGTGAAACTAAAAGTTGATTCATTGAAAAGGTCAGTAAAATTGGTAAACCCATAGTTAGACTGACTAAGAAAAAAAGAAAAGAGAGAAGACATACATTATTAACATCCTAAGTGAAAGACAAGACCTCAGTACAGAAGCTACAGACATGACATGGATGAGAAGGGAGTTGGACAAGTAATTTCACACCCATACATTGGACAACTTGGATGAAATAGCAGAAGTCCTTGAAAACCCAAACCTCAAAGCTCACTTTAAAGAAGAAATAACCTGAATTGTTCTATAACGTTTAAAGAAATTGAATTAGCAGTTAAACAAAAACAATAGTAACACTTCCAACGTGGGAAACTCCAGACTCAGATGGCCTCGCTGGAAAATTCTACCAGACATTTAAAAGAAGAAAAAAAAATGTCATTCTATACATTTTTTTCCAGAAAATAAGTAGAGGAAAAGATACTTCCAGACTCATTTTATAAGATCAAGATGACTCTGAATCCAAAACATATAAAAACATTAAAAGAAAAGAAAATTAGACAGAAATAAGCCTCCATTGGAGCTGAGAAAACAGCATCCCAAATGAAGGCCTCAGAAGCAAAAATTTTTCTCTGACCTCTTTTCTGCTGTCTCTCAGCCGCATTCTTCCCCAAGGCTAGCCATAGAAACTAGAATCCCTCTTCCCCAAGGTGGGTCATAAAAGTCAGAACCCCTTTTCTTAAAAGCCAGTCATAAAACCCTAAAATTATTCTGTGTAAAAATTGGCCATAAAGAAATTTTTGGACCTACCTTGTTTGACTGTAGGTCATGAGACTCCCATTCCAGAGAGGGCTTTGCCTCACCCCCAGAGGAAGGGATGCTGCTCAGAGAGGCCAAGAAGAATCTAGACAGACAAGCCTTGCTGGGTTTCCCCACTCAGTCCATTAGCATTAGATCATACACTTTTTTGTGCAATCATATTTCTATATGGCCATCTATACTGTATTGAACCTAAGCATAAAAATGGACAATTTCCCCTGTATCTTTGGGTCTTCATTCTGAAGGCTCCCATGTATACACATTAAATAAATTTGTGTGCCTTTTCTTCTGTTAATCAGTCTGCCTCATGTCAGTGATTTTCAGTGAACTTCCAGGCCCTTGGCCCCTACACTTCATAAAATTAGATGTAAAATTCTTAATATTTTAGCAGATCAAAGCCAGCAATATATAAAATGGATAATGTTTCATAATCAAATAGAGTTTATCCTAGGAATGCTAGGTTGGTTCATTATTCAAAAATCAATCAATATAATTTGCCATATCAACAGAATAATAATAGGAAAAGCCTCTAATCCTCTGAAAAGATGTACAAAAAAGTGTTAGACGTGAGTCAAAATACTTCAATAATAAAAACTCTATCAATCTAGGAATAGAAGGAAACTTTCTTAGTCCAATAAACAAAATCCACAAATGCCTACAGCTAACATAATACTAATGGTGAAAGACTGAATGCTTTCTTTCTAAAATTGAGATAAGGCAATTATGTCTCTCTTTTCCTATTGAACAACACGCTGGAAGTCCCAGCCACTGCAACAGGGGAGAAAAAGTAAAATAATAATAGTAATCAGGATAACAAGCACACAGATTGTAAAGTAAATGATATAACTGTGTCTATTTGCAAATGACATGATTGCCTATATAAAAACATCCTAAAAATTTTTCAGAACTGTACTAGAACTAATAAATGAATGTTGCAGGACACAAAGTCAATGCATAAATATCAACAGAACTTCTATCTAGTAGCAATGAACAACTAACTAGAAATTGAATTAAAAAATACCACTTACAATAGCACCAATAAACATGAAATACTTGAGTATAAATCTGGTAAAATATGTATGGGGACTGTATGCTGACAACTACAAAACCCTGAAAAAGATACTAAAGAATTATTTAAATAAGTGATGGGCTATATCACGTTCACAGCTTAGAAGGCTCAGTACTATTAACATGTAAATTTTTCCCAAACGTATCTATAGACTCAACACAGTCTCAATCAAATTCCCAGAAAGAATTTTGTTAAAATTGACAAGCTCTTTCTAAAATGTATCTGAGAAGGCAAATATATTTTATCTTATAAATCTTAATATAAGAAAAACATAAATAGTCAAAAATATTTTGAAGGGGAACAGATTTGGAGGCCTCACTCTATCTAATTTTAACACTGAATATACAGCTACAGTAATTTAGATACTGACAAAAAGATGGGCATATAGCTCAATGGAACAGAATTTAGAAATAGATCCATACATATTAAAAACTGATATTTGACAGAGTTACAAGGGCAATTCAACTGAGAAAGGATAATGTTTTCAATAAATGTTTTAACAAATGTTGCTAGAACAATTTTGCATCCATATGCCAAAAAAAGACCTTGACTCATACTCATGCTTTAGATGCAAAAATTAATTCAAAATAGATCATTGTTCAAATTTGAAACCTGAAATTATAAAGCTTCTAGAAGAAAAAAATACGAAAAAATTTTTATGCCCTTGGATTAAGCAAAAATTTCTTTGATGTAACATCAAAAACAATACATAAAAGAAAATAAAAAGAGAAAAACTGGATTTCTTCAAAATTAAATGGTTCTGTCTTCAAAAGATTATTTCCTAAAGAGAATAAAAAGTGAAAATCTGTAAGGAAACATTTTTAAAACATGTCTACATGACCCTATGGTATCCAGATGCAGTAGGCAGAATTTTAAGATGGTACCCAGGGTTTTCACACTCTGAATTATAAATCCTATATAATCCTTTCCCTTTGAGTGTTGGCAGAACCTTCTAGTGTGATGGGATAATTACTTCCCTTGATTACATTACATTCTGTGGGAAGTGTGACTGATAGTCATTTCAGTGCTAAGAATCCATGAGAGAAACCAGAGAGAGATTATCCTGGCTTTGAAAAAGTTAGCAACCGTGTTGTGAGAGGGCTACCTGGCTAAGACTGAGGGTGGCCTCTAGGAGTTGAGAGCACTCCCTGGCCAACAGCCAGCAAGAAATCAGTGACCTCAGCAACAAACTGAACTCTGCCAACAACCTGAATGAGCTTGAGAGAGGACCCTGAGCTCCAGAGACCAGATGATAACGCAGCCTGCTGACAGCTTGAATTAGTTTGACAGAGTCAGATAAGACTGAGCAGAGAACCCAGTTACTCCATGGCCAGACTTTTGACACACAACTGTGATTATAAATGAGTGTTGTTTTAAGCCACCAAATTAGTGGTAATATACACAGCACTAGGAAATAAATACACCAGAATATATGAATATGTAAAACCCAATAATGAAAAAATAAATAACCCGATTAAAATTTGGCAAAAAAATTTGAACAGACAATTCACCAAGTCAAAATCATTAATCATTATGTAAATGTGAATAAAACCATGATGAGATACCACCACATACTTACCAGAATAGAACAAACAAACAAACAAATAAGATTCCCTGCCAATTCCAAATGCTGGTGAGGATTCAGAACAACTGGAATTCTCATATATTAATTGTGAAAATGCAAAATGATGAAGTCATTCACTTTGGAGAACAGTTTTTCAATTTTTAATAAACTAAATAGATACTTATACAACCTAGCAGTTCCACTCAAGGGAAAAGATAGCTCAAGTTCATACAGAAACTGGTACTCTACATTTTATAGTGGCTTTTTTCATAATTACCCAAAACTGAAAACAACCTGAATGTCCTTCAACTGGTATATTAGTTTTCTACTACTGCTGTAAGAAATTCCGCAATCTTAGTGGCTGAAAACCATACAGATTTGTTATCTTACATTTTAGGTGGACAGAAATTTAGTAGAGGACTCACTAGACTGAAATCCAGGTGTCAGAAGGCCAGCACCCTTTCTGGAGGCTCTAAGGGAAAATGTTCCCTCTTTTGTTCAGGTGTTCACAGAATCCAGTTCTATGTGGATGTAAGATTGAGGTCACTTTTCTTTCTTGGATATCAGCTGATTGTGACCTTTGGATCCTATAGGTCTCTCTCTGATTCTTATTAATAGATCTAGTCCCTTACATCAGAGCCAGCAACAGGGCATCAGATCCTTTTGATGCTACCATCTTTCTGATTTATGTGATTATATTTGGTCCACCTGGCTAATCCAAGATTACCTTGCCATCTCAAGGTCTGTAACCTTAATCACATGAGCAAAATCCCTTTTGCCATGTAAGGTAATATAGTCACAGGTTCTACAATGAAAACATGAATGTTTTGGTGGTTTGATTAGTCTGCCTGCCACAACTGGTGAATGAATAAACAAAAAAGTAATAAATCCGTACCATGGAATACTCATGAATAAAAAGAAATGAATTACTAATATATACAATAATATGAATGAATCTTGAAACATTTCTGCTAAGTAAAGAAGCAAGATCCAAGAGGTTATAAGTTATATTATTCCATTTATTTGATATTCTGGAAAATGCAAAACTCTCTCTATATAAAACAGATCAGTGGTTGCTCAGAGCTGGGGACTGGGGAGAACTTGACTATACTGGACACAGAGGAATGCTCTGGGGTGATGAAACTATACGATGTTTTTTCATTGTGGTGTTGGTTACATGACTGTGAATTTGTCATAACTTGCAGAACTGTACACTAAAAAGGGTGTATTTTAATATACATTATACCTTAATAAAAATTGATCTATTTTTAACTGAGAACTTTATGTAAATTTACCTCAATAGTGCTAAAAGAATAGAAGCATAAAACCTAACTTCACTGATACTTATACATAAAAAGAATGAGATTTTAAGACTGAACTGAGGACAGTGTAGCAGATATGGAAGAACTTATGGACGCTCATGTGAGACCTTCACAACTGTAAAATTCCCATTACATAAATGAATGGGACATCTATATCTGCAACATAGAATAAGAAGCAGAGAAAACCAGATCATTTGTGTAAAATCGATTAAAAAAATAAAACATGTAAAAGTCAAAGATAGCACAAGACAAACAGCTATTGTTTTATGTCACATGTATGTATATATTCAGAAACAAATTTCTACTGAATTGGAAAAAAGGAACACAAAAAGCCCACAATTTATTTGGAATATAATATATTCTGTATCTCAGTGTCATATCATTCTTAAACACAAAACAAACTAACAAACAAAACTGGAGGACCAGTTTCTTTAAAAACAAGCAAGGAAGAAAAATAAATAAAAGCACTTACTGAGCATGGTGCTGAGAGCTACGTTAGAAGCGGAGGGTATACATATGCATGAGATATAGATTGTAACCAAGTAAGCTCAGAATCTTAATTTGGGGGTTAAACCAGGATAGTGCGGTGGGAACTCAGAGAGGAGGAGATTTCAGGAGAGAGGAGTGGCCAAATCATGCCGAATTCTAGATGGGGGACTGAATAAGGCGAAATTGTTTAAAAAGGTGACATTGGGGTTAATGGTGGTTTTAATAAGAGCAATTTCTGATGACTTCCGAGGGAGGGAAAGAATTAGACTGAAAAGGGTTAAAGACTGAATAGGCGGTAAGGAAGAAGAGACAGGTATGTGAGCAACTCTCCTGGTAAATACACTTGGAGGGAGAGCGAGAGACAGACAATAACTGGAGGGGGTTGGGGTCAGGGGAGATGGAAGATACCGCAGCATGTTTGTATGAGGATGAGGAAGAGCTGGGATGAGGATGACCAGAGATCAAGGATGCCTCTCTCATTATAAAGAAAGGAGATAGATAGAAAAAGAACAAAATCCTTGAGTGAATAGGAAGAAACTGTGCTGGGCAAAGGCACAAGTAGATGGATGGATGGTGGTGAGAGGAGCCTTCATGCTTCATGGTGACAGGAAGAGAGCAGGAGACGGGGCAGATGCAGGCGCAGTTGCAGAATTTTTGGTGGAATGATGATGGCATTCATACTGCCTAAATCTTCGTGATATACATTGCTTCTTTAAATGCAAATATATCCTTTTTAGGCCTTCTTTTAGCATGAGAAAGGAAAAGTTGTTATTAACAGTATGTTTAAATCGTAAGTGAAGAAACTGAGTCAGATACATTAAATGACTTTCTCAAGGTCATAAACTAGTAAGCACTGAGACAGGGTTTGAATCTCAGTTTAGGTTTCTTTTCTCAATACCGGAAAAGACAGTCAAAATCAATGTCATGAGACATGTCAAGTATTAATTCTTAGTCCTAGGATCAAGCAAAAATGTTGCTGGCTTCATTCCCACTTCTCTGTCTTTCCTCTACCTACTACTTACTGGGCTGTGGCAATGGTACAGTGAGGTTGCTTTAGGTATAGCTGGAAGCGGGCACAGAGATAAGTACACGAGGTATGGAAGGTGAATGTTTTGTGTTTAAATGGCAGTCAGGCCTTTGGCGGGCACATAACCATGGTTCTGTTGACTGGGCAGATTTTGGCTTATGCAAATGTAACCAGTTGCAATTATGGGAAGAACGGAGGAAGACCAATGTTGATGTGGAGGCTGATGAGTTTAGTCATGCATAAGTTGAGCATAGGATGTTCAGTTAGCTGTTGAATGACTGGAGCTTAATCTTACCCGGGCTGGAGATAGAGTTTGAGGGGTCATCACCATATAGATAGCATTTTTTTGTAAATTAGAAGGTGGTGATAACTTACATTTGAAAAAAAATGTTCAAAAATTAACAGTGAAACTTATAAACTCTTTTCTAATTCACCTGTTGGAATAAAGGTCTTTCATGTTCCTGGGAGATCCTGTTGACATGGTAAGTTTCTATGGGAATTTTCTCTTTGCTGAGCAAAATCAGTTACAGAAAATTTCAGGGTTTATGTTTTTCATATCTAAATGGTATTTAGTTCAAACACATAAATGGTCGTTACTGACAGGAAGCCATGCAAATGTTCCCCTTTACAATTTACTGAAATTGCTTGTTATTTTTAGAGGGAATCAGGCATTAGTGAACCCAGTGCTGAAAACAAGTCTTTGATAAGTTGACAGTTTAAAATTCAACATAAATTACACCATTCCCAATACCAATAATTCCAGCAGATTTTATATTTTGCATTATAATTTCTAAAAACGTTTTTAAAAGGTGTCCTCAATAATCCTGAATGATACAGGGGCAGCCATCATCCCATTTCTCTAGAGGGTACGCTGGCACTGTCGGGCAAAGTGACTGTGCAAGGTCCCAGAGACCAACACAGAGCCCAGGTTATCGGCTCTTTGCATTCACCATTTTCAGTCCCCTTAACAATGCTGAGAGCTCTCTATTATGTATTCAGTGAGGAAATCAAGACATGACTGTAGTTTAATTTTAATAATTTATGATTCTTCATAAAGTTGCAAGCCTGTGTTCTGAAGGATATTAGATAAAGTCTGAAAGTTTAGGTGATAAGAATTTTTTTTAATATAATTCTGAGCTAGTACGCTGATGAGAAATCAGAATGCAGTGGAGGTGGAAAATTAGTCAGTCACATTTTTATTGATAATGCAGTTTGGAGCTCGGGAAATAATAACAGTGAATTTTGTTTTTCCAGTGACTTTTAAATGATGCTGCAGGCAGATTCCCAATACCTGTTGACTAAAACAAATTAATTCATATACTTACTTGAACTTCTCTTTGAGAAATGAAAAGTCAAATACTGTCAGGCACACCTAAATGATAGGTAGCTATCAATTACCAATATCGTTTTAATAAAACAGCCAGATAGTTGTTTTGAAAGCTACACTATATTGTTGGTCCCTTAAAACCATATTAAAATGAGCCCCATGGAATTAACAGCTTCTTAGAAAAATATCTGAACTAAAAGCAGCCACAAACCTCACTTCTAAAAATATGAAAAAGATAAAAAGAAAATCTGCTAAATGGGCAATTGAGAGAGCCAAGGCAAGATTTGGTGGTCTTTGTGTGAAGCGCTGGATGCTTCAGTCTCTTGTCTCACATTTTTCAATCCGCAGAAAGCAGGATAAAGTCATGAAGTTACAGGTTTTTGGTACCTCCAAGCTTTTAGAGCTGGCGGGGCGAAGGTGAGCAAGAGCAGTTCATGTGTCTGGACTGGACGTTTGACACATGCTATCTTGCTTCATCTTCACAACCGTCCTGCAGCACAGGTGCTATAATCCCCGCGTTACGGACAAGGAAACAAGCTTAGAAAATTTCAGTAATGTATCCCAGATAGTCCGGTTGTGAACTGGATTCAGAGTTCAGTCTCAGGTTCTATGTCTGCAGAGTCAGTGTTTGTTTTCCTGCCTTGTTCTGGACATGCTATTTCCCACACCTGGACCTTGACGTGTGTGTTTCTCCTCCTCCCCATTGGCCCTCCCCAGAGTCCTCCCCAGACCTTGTCAAGAAAAAATTCTTCTCTTGAGTAATGAAGGCATGACTTATCATTGGCTCTGTTTTTTCTCTCAAAGTCACTTCTCAAAATCTCCTTTTGCCTCCCCAGGGTGCTTTAGCTATGCCTCCTCTCTCTCCTCCTGGCTCATAGAGGTCCTGGCTTTGTGAGCCCTTGAGAAACTCCATGCACACTCCTCCTGACCCATGGATCAGGAATCAGCAGTTTATCACAACAGGCGGCTTCTTGTTTGGACAGCCTCTTGGGTGTCCATCTGGCTTAATAAACTCCAGGATCTGTAACCGGCACTCCCCTTGCTCTCTCCTCCGAGCATCTCTGTTTACTGTGTGTGCCCTTTGACTGAACTTTCAGCTATCTCTCGTGGAAGTTTTCTTCCTTTGGGGATTTTCTTGAGCAGGATAAACACCCACTTCACCTGTGCTGCTGCAGGTTTCTTGCCATCCCGTTTCATGGCTGTAACCTGAAGACTTGTTTTTCCCCAGCTTACTATCCTGCAACTCACCATCGTTTCAGAGTAATTTGTGCATTCCCAATAGGCCATTCCATGGTTTCCCCAAACCCGACTCACCTTTTCCTCAACTGAATCAATGCTCTCTCTTCCTCTCTTCCACTTCTTGCTTTATCTCTGTCTACTTCAAATATATCAGACGACCCACTGGCTGTTTTGTGCGCTCTTTGGCCTCACATTGTTCTGTCTTTAGAATGTTCCTGTACCATTCTCACTTGCAAAATTCCCACTCATCTTTAAAGCACCAACTCGAATGTTATTTCTTTTGTGAAGCCTTTTCTAACTCCTCAATACAGATTTAGTGATTCTTTTTCCCTTGGATTTTCATAGCACTTAATGTGTGTCTCTGTTGTTGGAATCAGAGCCTTCCTTTATACTTGTACTCTTCTCTAGACTGTGAGCTTCTAGAGGGCAGTTTTTCTGACTTACCCCTCTAATATTCTCTGTCTGTAACATGGACTTATTAACCCTTCTTCCTGCTAGCTAAATGTGCAGATTTAGACCTGACCTGGACCTCAACTTTTTCTTGCACATACATTTATACTGTCATTTTTGAAATAATATTTTAAATACTGTTAATGTCTATCAAGCACTTAATAGATAACAGATACTTTGTTAGTCTTTTAACATGCGTTTTCTCACCTAATTCTCAAACAACCTCGTGAAGTAGAAATGATTGTTATCCTCATTGTACCGATATGGCATTTGCATCTCAGGGGATTTGAATACCTTGCCCAAGTCACACAGATAGTTTTCTGGGGTCCAGACTAGTGACCCTGAGCAAAGGAGGTATATCTACCACAACTTCCTGGCTTGTTTACACGTGAACTGCCCAATTTTCTAAGTATTAAGTATTTGGAGAACATAAAATCAAACATGATTGTTTGGATTTTGATGGAGTTAGCCTGGCTTTTTCTCTCCGGATTGTAGCTTTCCAATTTTCTAATCTGTCTACACAAGGTGTAGGTTCACTGATATCAGTTTCTAGTTCTCCTTTAGTATCATTATTTCTTTCTGAAGTGTAGCCTAAACAAACAGAAAACTTTCTTGTAGGAGATTGTTTTTCCTCTTGTAAGATGAATCTTGTGTTTTTTGTTTACCACTGCCACCTATTTCAGATTTCCTTCTCTGGGTCATTTCTCCTCAGTTTATAATGCCATCCAATTTAGAATAGCAAATTTAATTAATACAATTTATCTTCTTTAAGATTAATGAGAACAAGAAGACCAAAGGCAGCATTGAACTCTCTGGCAGCTCATTCTAATATAAAATACTGATGAAATCAATCCTTGTGCTCTTTTATTGTTCATAAGAGATTCTGTTGGGGGATAAAAATCTCATTCTAATGAACTTTTTCTATTTTTGTGGATCATTCTAGAGATAATACTTGGCTTCTAGGGTAAAGAAATTAGTTTACCATAGAGTGTTCAGGGTCTGGTCCAGACAAAGATAGTCCACAATAGCAGCAGAGAGAATTACCTAGAATTGAGGTCAAATTACCAGGTCAAAGTCTGGAATTATAGATTAGGATACAAGCAGTTAGGAGACAGAGTGGAAAGGTGAGTGTCCAGAAAAATAAAGTCATTTGCATATATGTGAAAACTTGAGCCTTACATAATTTTGTCTAACTCAACCAGTCTTCCTCCTCCTGTTTTAATACATGCTGGGAGCAGGGCTGCCCTGTTTCCTCTTCCTCAGACATGTCTGTAACCACATTGATCCACAGCACGTGTTGCTTCTCGGTAGGATGCCAGTTACACACACAAATATGCCGACTGAAAGTGCTGCCTCAAAAGACAGAAACATTTCCAGATAGCACAGCAGAGATGATATCGATGTGAATTATGATTCTTCATAACTTTAGGGAATATGAGAGCTGCAATTTGCTCCATGATACCTGGATACCAGCTAAACAACTCACCACACATACACACAAACACATACACAGACCAATGGCTATATGCACTGAGATACAAGCTTTCGACAAGGATAGCAGGGCAGGCAGTGGAATATGAAGGCATTCATTAAAAAGGTCAAATTTGCATCCAAACTCCAGAAATCGCCAGATGCCAATATTAAACTGTGTGACAGACATCCAAATGAATATAGAATTTTCTTTATAGTCATGTCTTGTGAACTCAGTTTGCAGGATTGTGTCTGTAAGACTTTGAGGCTCAGGAGCATACATGTGCATGTGCCTTACCATGTCGTGAGAATGCAAGGTAGACCTGCAAAACCGATGGTAGAATGCAGTTTGATTTAGGGCTACCCTTTTTGAAGATTACAAAATATCATTTAGAAGGCAAAGAATGTGTTCAAATAATGCAGCTTTATCCAGATTTTTTATATCACATGGTCGTCATCCAAATATGCTCTTCTTCATCAGTCTTAGAATGGCAACTTGTATTAGAGGAAAGTCAAGGAATTTAATTTAGAAAGAGTAGGTTGAGACTTACTTAGCTTCTCCCTTAGTGTCCATGTAATTAATCTTTTATGGTTTATTTTAATTGCACATGTTTCATATTGCACATCTGGAAAGCTTCATTCAAGATATTTACCTTAAAACAATGACATAGTTATTGTGATCAATGAATGAGACTTTTTTCAGTCTCCTGGTGTAAGATGGGTGCCAGTGAGGCTTAGGTGGAGGCTTGGTCACAACCTTCAGGTTGCGTCAGTGTCCCGACCTCTTAAGACAATGTTCTGCTGCTCTGAAGGGAGCACCGGGGGAGATGACCTTAGAAATCTGATTGGTTCATTGCTATTATTTTCTACTACTAAGGGAAACAATCTCCAACTATTTATCAACACAAGTGAAATTAAGGAAAAGCTAAATTTATAAACCCATTATGGCTACAATTATTCCATTTTTGGCATTATGTATTCAAAATCTATAAAATATAAAGTTCATAAGAGGGAAACAGGGAACAGGGAGTTAAAGCACTATTCATTTACATTCTCATTTCTGGAGTTATTGTTAGGGAATTAGCAGAAGAAACTTCCTATAAATTTCTCTAATATTTTCCAATTCTAATGCAGAAAACAGGCCTTGGGAAGCAAGTATTTCTCAATTTTATGGAATATTGAACTTTGGAAAATAATAGCAAACCTATCAGTGGGAATCTATAAAAATATCTCTTTATCTGTTCTTCGGGTATGTATATGGAAATGTGACCAAGTGTACACTAAACTTTTTCTATGTGACCTATTTTGATGCATTAAACTACTTATGAAATCACAAATATATGAGCATTATGAAAATTATTGAGCATGTTAAAAAATTCTAGTTAGGGCTGGGCGTGGTCGCTCACGCCTGTAATCCTAGCACTCTGGGAGGCCGAGGTGGGTGGATCGCTCAAGGTCAGGAATTCGAGACCAGCCTGAGCAAGAGCAAGACCCTGTCTCTACTGAAAAATAGAAAGAAATAATATGGACAACTAAAAAAAAAAAATATATATATATATATAAAAATTAGCCGGGCATAATGGCACATGCCTGTAGTCCCAGATACTCGGGAGGCTGAAGCAGGAGGATTGCTTGAGCCCAGGAGTGTGAGGTTGCTGTGAGCTAGGCTGACGCCACGGCACTCACTCTAGCCCGGGCAATAGAGCGAGACTCTGTCTCAAAAAAAAAAAAAAATTCTAGTTAGGGGAAAATTCTCCAGAAATTATCAAACGTTGTAAGGCACCCAAATTAAATTTCAGGTGTCTAAAATATTTAAGTAAATTGAAATTATAAGTTACAAAAATATACAGGCATAGTTAATTGAGTTTGCAAAGGACATAAACAATAAGAATAACCATGAAGGCAAAGGCTGACATGTTTGACTAGATCAAAATTTAACCTCGATGCATTAATAATGTTGATTTCACATATAAAATGTGGATTGATATATTTTCTTTGCGAAGTGTTTTTATAAGCCAATAAGAAAAGCACGAAAACTAAAACAATGCAAGGAATAATTTATATAAGAATAAACACAAGTGTATAATAAGCACAAATAAAAAACTGCAAAACTATTAGTTATTAAAGATGCAACTTTAAATGGATGGATACTGTTTTTACTTGTTTAATAGAAAACAAGACAAAAACAGGTCTTTTGTTTTTCTGAGACAAGGTCTCGCTCTGTCGTCTGGGATAAAGTGCAGTGACGTCATCACTGCTCATTGCAACCTCAAACTCCTGGGCTCAAGAGATCCTCTTGCCACAGCCTCCTGAGTAGCTGGGATTATAGGTATGCGCCACCACACCTGGCTAATTTTTTCTTTTTGTAGAGATGGGGTCTTGCTCAGGCTGCTCTCAAACTCTTGGCCTCACGTCTTGGCCCCCCCAAATGCTAGGATTATAGGTGTGACTCACCACGCCATGTCCCCAAAATTGTTCAATAAGTACAATTACGCAATGAAATATTATGCAGCCATTAAAATATGTTTTCAAATAACATTTACTTTAAAAGGAATATTTTGAGAATCTTGATAAATTGACATCTTGATTTTTATAAACAAGAAGAAGAAGTAAATAGAAAGAGATTGAAGGGTAGGAATAGTATTTTTATAGAGTAAACCTGAGAGAGATTGGAGAGACTGAGTCAAAATGTATCAGGGCTTTAGGACTGCAGTCACAGACTGCCTATCTGTGACACAGGAAGGAGTTAGGAAGTGACTGAGGGCTTTCATGAGCTAAGTTGAGCTGTGTAAGCTATATAACTTTGGACGTGGGAAAATGTGAAAAGACATAACTTCTGGCAGGCTTTGAGGACAATTGCTTAGCAAAATTTAGTTGAATGTGCTGATAACTTTGAAATAAGTGGGATTTTTTTGTTTTGTTTTTTTTGGTATCTTAAATACGCAGGTTATATACCCAATGCTATATCACCAAACGCAAATGTAATGAAGACAGGAGTAACACAGAAAATTTTAGAAGCAGGCTAAGGATCTAATGTCAAGGTGTCATGCGTGAGATGCTAGAGCAAGAAGCCAAAGCAGCCTCAGGGACTCATTCCAGGCCACACACTGCTCAGATGGAGGCTCCACGTCTGGATAGAAAACATGTGAAAGTTAGCCTGGTGTCCAATCTGAAGTCAAAGCCTGCAAGAGTTAAGTAGGGATCAGATATAAGGTCTTCAGTAACTAGTAGTATAAGGGAACCCTGTAGATAATGGTTTATTATGATATTCTGATATAATTATTATTTTTAATGCCACTATCTGTACCTGTCACACAATAGAAATGCAGATGATTAGAAAGGACTGCTGAACTGTTTATGTTATCATTTAAATTATTAGCCACTTTGTTAAATGTTTTTATTAAGGCTTCTTAACAAATAGAATTTATTTAAAGAATTCATGCCGTGGCCAAGCCAGTGCTCACAGGAAATTTACATACTTAAATGCATTTATCTAGTTAACTGAAAAATTCAAAACATTCAAGTACAGAAGGGAAAGGAAATGAGCAACAAAAACTAAAAGTGTAAGGAAGAAACGAATAAGGGTAAAAGAAATGATAAAGTAAAGAAAAAAGATTTTTCAGTAAAATAAAATCAAATTTTTTTGTAAGACCAATATGATAAGTAAAAATTGACAAGTCTGACAAAAAAGAAAATATAAATAACAATCTTAGAATAAGAAAGGTAGTGTATTTAGACTAAGCAAATCAAAATCATTAGAATATTCTGTCTGATCTTTAATATCATATATTAAATATATATTGGAATATATTGGAAAATAAGAATAAACTGATGGACTTTTAGAAAAATATAAATTATATGTTGATCCAAGAAGTGATGAAAAACCAGCATTAAACATCAATTGTATGAAAAAAATTGAAATGTTTGTCAGAATCTATCCCTCAGAAATTAATCATGCTTAGATATTTTTAAGGTTGAGTTCCTCAAAATATTGAAAAAAATAATGTTTTCAATTTTTTTCCATGAATCAAAATAAGATGAGCAACTTTCCATTTTATTATATGGAGCTGGAATAATCTTGCAATACACAAAGTGGATAAACAAAAAAAAATTTAGACCAATCATAATTTGACTACAGATAGAAAAATACAGATTAAATATGTAAATTAAAATATTATTTGACAGTAAATTTGAATACTATTTAACAGGGCCTTAAAGTAATGGTATATATTAAATAATTACAATTTATCTTAGGAATGCTAAGCTATTTCAACATTAGGAAATCTATTAATATAATTTGCATGAAGGAGAAAAGCATGATTTTTTTTTAAATTAAGAGCAAAACAAACCAACACAAAGATTTTAACTTCCTTCTGTGATGGATTAACAAGAATTGGATGACCTGCCCACTTTTAAGAGCTAAATTACTAGATGAATTATATGAAAAAAATATTCCCAGACATTGGACAACAGGAAGCACAAGAAAATGATCCCTGACAAAAGAAAAGCAAGCACAGCAAGTCCTGCAGTTGGCCAGATCCTCTCAGCCACCTGGAGAGAGTTTCCATGTTGTATCACAGGGAGAGGAGAGCAATTAATTAAATAGAAAATAGAAAACACAAGAGAAAAATATGATGAATAATGCAAAAGCTGGTTCTTCAAAAAGATCAATAAATGGATAAAGCTTTAGATAGATTAATCATGGAAAAAAGAGAGAAAAAGAGAGAAGGCAGAGATTACCAGTGTAAGGAGACAATTTGCAAATCTTACAGACATTAAAAAGATGAAAAGGGAATATTATGACCCACTTTTTGCTAATTAATTCAAAACTAAGTTGAAAGGACAAATTCCAATCGTCATGCAAGAATAATTAGATTAGATAGGAAAAAAGAATGTGTGTGTGAGTGTGTGTGTATGTGTGTGTTTGTGTGTGTGTATAAATTTGTAGCTTAAAAACTTGTCTAAAAGAAAATTTCTAGCCTGGACGTCTTTAGTAATAAATTCTACAAATGTTTTAAAGGAGATATAACGTAAATTCCACACAAACTCTCCCAGAACATAGAAGAGGAGTTTGTATTTTCTAACTCATTTTATGAGAATGATAATACCCTGATACCAATACCAAAGTCATTACAGAGAAAAATAGCTGCAGGCCAGTATCCTTTATGAATATAGCTGTCTTTCTTAAAAAATTGAGCATTTAAAAAAATATATGGATATATATAAAAGATAATACATCATGACTATGATGACTATGAGGAGTTTATTCTAGGAATGCAAGGTTGGTTGAATGTTAAAAAATTAATCAATGTAACTTCCCATATTCATAGACTAAAGCATAAAATCCACATAATCATCTCAATATGTCCAGAAAAAGCAGTTGTCAACATTCAATATTATTCCCTTATAAAAATTCTCAATAAAGTATCAATGAGAAGGAACTTCCTCAATGAAATAAAGAGCATCTATGAGAAACTACAACTAACATCATACATACTTAATATTGAAAGTTTGAATATTACCCTGTAAGACTGGGAAAAAAGAAAAACATTCACTCTCAAGAATTCTGTTTAGCTCCATTCTGAAGGTTCTGTTTAGTACAACAAGGCAAGAAAAATAATTGTGTCCTAGATTGAAACAGGAGAAACAAAACTCTATTATGACATAATCTAACCTAAGAAGAAAATCTTGAAGAATCTACAAAACTTTCTACTAGAATTAATAAGTAAGTTTAAGAATTTGTGGTTAATTTTTATGAATGTTGGTGGTCAGGAATGTGAACTAGTCTGCATTTGTCCCTTGGGTCAGCTTTGCAAACAGCGTCGAAATCTACTATAGTCTTTTTTTGCTTATTGTTGTAGAACAAGAGAGGTGGGTCGTGTACTCCTCAAATAACGTCTCCTTATAGACCTGCCGATTTTTGCTTTACATATTTTCAGCCTATAATATTTTATTCATAAAAATCTAGAACTGTTACATCCTCTTGATGAATTAAAGTAATAAATAATTGCTAGTTTGATGTACCATTATGCTTGAAATACAATTGTTTCTGTTTGTTTCCAGTTTTATGGTTTTCTTCTTTTTTATCAATTTTGTTTTCTGAATATGTAGAACTTTTACATGGTTCAAAAGGCAAAATTGTTCTCCCCGACCCCAGCATGCTGTCCTACTTCCCAGTCTCGGTGTTCTGACTGCTCGATCTGAACGGAATTCTTTATTTTTTCTTATAGCCTCATTTCATCTTTTATAAAGGTATTAATAGTATATTGAGCATTTTAAAATATTGCATCACAGGAGGCTTTCAGCATCTCTAGGCCATCGAATTTCCTGAACAGGATCTCTCAGAATTATGTCATATTTACCTCTAATTTCAGAATCTAGGACAAACTTTGTGCTGCTTAGTTTCTTAGTAAATTGTTCCTGAATGAAAAAGTGAATTATTCCCTCTCTTATCCTGTATTATATAATCAATAGAGACCAGTGTTTCTTAACAGTTATTGATATTGTAGGCTGAATAATTCTTTGTTGTAGGGGCCTATCTTTTTGCATTATAGGGTGCTTAGCAGCATTTCTGGCCTCTGCTACCAGGTGCCAGTAGCACCTGCTCCCACTCAGTCATGGTGTTCAAAAGTGCCTCAAGCATTGTTAAGTGTTCCCTCAGCGGCTGGGGGCAATCACTCCCCATTGAGAACCGTTAAAGTTAGACCCTATGAGAAAGCATTTTGTTATGTTGATGAAAATGATATCAAATTTCAAATATCAAATTTTTAGCCAACACGGTTGATCTTTGTGGGGAAAATGAAATTACCTGTAATTATTTCTTGCCTTGATGGAGCCTTTACTTGAAACTTTTTTGAGGAACAGCTATGCCAGAGAAGGGGATCCTTCTAAACCCCTTAATAGTGATAAGAACAGGCCAGTGGGCATTAACGGAGTGTGTGTGTGTGTGTGTGTGTGTGTGTGTGTGTGTGTGAGAGAGAGAGAGAGAGAGAGAGAGAGAGAGAGAAAGGGAGAAATATATAACACTGTCCTCTGTGAGGCTGTAAGAAAGCCAGTTTCTGTAGGGAGCTTTCCTGCCCCAGGTCTGCTGAGGGTGACCATGCTCTGTGTTCTCCTCTGAGACAGTCAGCACCACCTGCCTTGACTCTCCCAGCACAAATAAACCATGGCACCAATGCCCATAAGAAACTTAATATCAGCCTTGAATAAAGCAGTTGGACCAGTCAGGTGGCAGGGATTTATGAGTGCTGGTGACAAAGGAAATGAAAAGTCTTGCTGTGAAAAGGCTGATAAGCTCCATTAGTGAGGTTTATATGGTTAGTAATGCAGCTTTTATTTTTTCTGCCAAAATATTCACTGTTTTCTTCCACTTCATGTATCACTCTGTTTCTATTGACTGATATTTTTAAACCCATTAATTATTTAAGGACAAGGGAAGCATTATTAAGGATATGTCAAAATGAAGGCTTTTGGAGAAGATACTTCATTCAGAGAAGAGCTGAGGAAAAATGTACACAGACAAGAACATCTGCCTCTTATTAGACTGGTTAGCAAAGCGCTATCCTTGTTTCAGCCAAGAGACATCTGTTGAGAGTAAATTTTGCACTTGGAGATACCAGTAAGACATGGGGCCTGTCTCAGCAGCTTATCCTTAGGATGCCCAAGTTAGAGCATTTTTGAAAGTGAAAGGGGTGCTATTAATAAATGCACTGGGTAACTAGCATGATGGAGACTGAATTGGGTCCAAACCAGGATGAACTGGCTCCGAATTTTATCATACTACTGGGGAGACAAGATACCTAATCAGCAAGATGTATGTGACCTTGTACTTAGAGGTATGACAGATGAAACACTGAATTATTGAGGAAGGGTGGAAGAGTGCTGAATTCTTGTGTTCTGGGGACAGGAGGTGGGAGGAGGAGATAAAATTCATGAAACACTCTGAGAGAGATGACTGACATTGTTTCAGCACCAACCACATGTTCTCCATGCAAAGCAGAGCATGTTCCCACACAAGGTCTTCTAGAATTCTCACAGCCTTCCAAGGGAAGCAATTTTATACAAATCAAATGCTTAGTGATGCATTGATGATATTGTCATTAAGGCCGATCAGTTCAGTTCAAAGTTATTTATTAAGTTTGTGTATCAGGAAGCATTCAGTTGAGAATAATTTAGAACTTAAAGAGGATGCCTCTCTTCAGGATGTTTACCATGTGTGGGAGATGCTTGCGGGAGATGGTAAGAATTTTTTTTTGTAAGGGAGATTTTAGAATCTGTTTTAGTAAAGGGAGTGATTATTATACTCATTGAATTTTTCAGGACCTAAAGAAAGTGAACATTTTACCTGCTTTCTGAAACTTGTACTTTTTTAAAGCTAGAAATACAGGAGTATTTAATGGCAGCTCTTGGTCAGTACACATGCATTTGATGAGTACATACAGCATTGTAGCTGTGTTACCTCATTCGGTCTTCATAATGTCATTCAAAGCATGTGTTATCTCATTTTACAATGATGACACTGGGATTTTAAATGGCACTGACAATTTTAAGTCACAGGCTAAAGGAGAGCTGGAACTGTGAATGGGGCTTATGTAAGACATTTCCCTGAAATCCACTCTGACACCTTTTCTGGACAATGGACAACAGAGTGTGGATGGCTTCACGGAGGTGGCAGAGGAATCGTTTGGGGAGGTCAACAATGCCAACCCAAACGTCAGGACAACTGCTTGGTCTCAGATAGTGCAGGTGGTAGTCCTGCTTTTTATATATTCTATTCTATTAAATATAGTAAATTATGTTTCTTTTATAGACAAAGAGATGGCACTTTCTTTGCTTTAGAAAAATGGAATAGAGAGACCAGATTGAGTCCAATGTTTTCCTGTTCATTGTTTGCAATATGAGGTGGACAAAGAGCCTGTGTAATTTTCAGTTTATTTTGAGGATCAAGAGACTGCATTCTTCCATAGTCTCTCACGTTCAGTAATATTGATGATGTTATAATGTCTTCAAATTGAAAGAATAAGAAAAAATGCTGTTGTCTTTATTTCTAATGCAACCACTGTAAATAAGACTATAGTTAACAGAAAAGGGGAGGGATTTGAGAAAATTATTTAATGGAGATGCTTTGGATGGCTTAATAAGGACAGAAGGTGACTTTGTGGCCTAGGCAGGAAGATGAAATGACAAAGGAAAGAAACAAGACAGCAACCACAGGAGAAGTCATTAAGTTCTTCTCCTTAGAAAGGATTTTGGTGGTATTGGCACCTTGACTAAAGGAACAGACAGAGTGAAACATCTCCCCTGTGTTTCCCGTATGAACTACACCATTGAATAGTCAAACAGTAAATGAAGGGAAGTTTCTCTTTATATTTTTTCCAGCTAATGCATGAAGATCTAATGCCATAAGTAATGGATCTAGGTATTGCACATCAATGGCTGCTAACGTCATTGAACAAGATACAACAATTATATTCCTCTTGATGAAAGAAAACACCACTACTTACTCCTGTGCTGAGAGTCTTGAGAGTAAGATCTGGAAATAGCTGTGCGCCAACTGGGAAGGTCGGGGGCAATCCAGGTCACCTGCCCTGCCTGGTTGTTGCAAGGCTGTTACCAAGATTTCACTCTCCTGATTTTCAACACAGTATTCTTTCCTCCTTTCTATTTTTCTACACTTTGGATATTCCCCCACTCCCTTAGCTCTGGAATCCCAGTGATCGTAGTTAATGTCCCATAAAATCTGTGGTCCAGAATAATATTAATGTGATCATTTATAGGAGAAAAGGGACTTGTCCCTTTCCCCAGCCGGATCCCCTTCCCTCAGCCTGTTTAACTTGCTTAAGTTGAGGTGAGCCCTCCATATCCTCTGCCCTTGACAGTCTCTTTTATTAATTAGCTTGGATTTCTGTGTTTCTAGGAGAAGCTGAAGTATCAATTGTTAATTCTCTTGGAGCAGTTGTGATTCATTTTGGAGACAATCACAACCCAAAAAGAAATCAGAGGATGTTAGTGTCCTCGTGGCAGAGAAATAGGCCACTTTCTTGAGAGTCTCTGACTGAACATGTGGCATAACATTTGGAACAAAATTTGTTTTGTGGAGCAGACTAATGCCATGGCCAAGAGCTATTTCTTGGCAGAAGCTTCTGGGCTGATAGAGGAGGCAAAGACCAGGATAATACTGAGCTACTTGGCATCCTTTAATCAAACTCTTAGGATTTTTGTTGTTGTTGATTGGGGAATATCCTCTTCACACTTGAGTATGAACAGTGGGAGTTGACTAACATATAAATTAACAAGCTCTCCAACAGACAAGTCAGTGTAAACTAGCTAGCGAGGTACTTACTATAGGAAGTGCTATGTCATGGTTGCGAGCACAGGCTCTGGTACAAATGGTGCTTAAATCCTAGATGTTGTTGATTTTGGAGCCGCAGAGACGACACGGGCAGTCAGAATGTCAGAGAGATGAGCAGAGGGCTACAGCTCGCTCAGGCAAGTAGCAGCCCTACATGCTTCATCCTGTACTTTTATTACAATTTGTGATTAATCATATGTGACAAGTGAATAATCATATGCGGCAAGTGACAATTATTTCCTTATACGTGCTTAGCTACTGATTTGTTGAACATAACTCTTATTTGTGATTTACATACTGAAGCTGTGTGTTCCCTTTCTGCTCCACAGCCCTGTTCTTTGATCCTTACTATAGGCCTTTCAGGAGGTACATGCTCTTGGAACTGCAAGAACTGTTTGCAGTTCTTGTCCTTTGCGTGACCTGTTTGCAACTAACGTCAGTTCCTTGGCAGAGCACCCACCTCTCTCTGGCCTTCTGGCCTTTGCTTCAAAGCCCGAGATCAGACCACACTAGATCCACAATTTTC